>BJBW01011130.1:51816-71133 GCA_004320125.1 Scolopax mira | reverse complement strand
ATAAGGGCAATTTAATAGAAAATAAGGGAAAAGGGAACTAGAAATAATAATAATAATGGTAAAACAATATACAAAGTAAAGTAATACAACACAAGTTGTTCTCAACTACCTGGTGGTGGATTGCCCAGCCTGACCTAAGCAGTGATCAAGGATCCCTGCCCCACAAACAACCCCTGTTTAAGTACTGAGCGTGATGTTTATGTTATGGTATATTCTATTTGCCCTTCCATTGTTCTGTCTATGCTCCTTCTCAGCTTCTATGGGAAGCTGAAAAAGTCCTCGACTAATGAAAAACATCACCTGGCAACAACTAAACAATATGCATGATCAGCATCATTCTTGCCAAACTCAAAACACAGCAGCTGCTAGAAAGAAAATTAATTTTATCCCCGGTGAAACCAGGAGAGAAGAAGCAACTCGCCTTCTCTGCCATTGCAATTTGAAATTTCATTGAGAATTCCTGCCGTTTTGTTCATCTTGCTTTTAAGTGTGTTCAGCACCAAAGCTTTCATCCCTTTCCTTAGAAAGCTGTGTTACAACCAGAAGATTTTATTCCATGGATACGTTAATAACCTCATGCAAGGAGGACCCAGGACATTCTTACTCTGCGGCAAAAAGTCAGATCCTTGCTGGAGTGACGGGTTAGTTTGTCACTTGTCACAAAGGCTCAAAGTGAAAGCATCATAACACTTAGCTCCAGGAATGAGCTGTCAGTCAGCCAAAGAAGATTCTTAGAATCACAGAATCGTTTAGGTGTGAAAAGACCTTTAGGATTGAGTCCAACTGTAAACCTAACACTGCCAAGTCCACCAATCTTCTTTATAGAGAAGTGCAGGAAATACTGGAAAAAGCAGATAGTTTCCCAAACACAGGCACATTTCAAACACTGACTTAACAGGATAAATTAGGTCATATGCATGTTGAAAATCAATCTTCCTGTGGGGTTGATAGCGCAGCTAAATTAAATGGTAGCAGGCAAATCTACCAATCACTAAGCACTACTTAAATGTTTTCCTGTTTTTCTCCTCAGCTTAATTTTCATGAGCTACGCTGCTAAAATTAAAATAGGTATCATAATATAAAATTTCTGTTCAGGCCAAACTATGATTTAATAGTGTAGCACACTAGAGGGGTTTTGTTACACTCATTAAATTTCTCCAATTGAAAATTATTTTTAAATTCTGAAGCGGAGGCCAGAATGTTTAAATTTAGATACTTAGCCATATCTATCACCTGCTTTTTAAAAGCGCTCTCTCTCAAAAAAAAATATGTCTTTGAATTCATTTTAGCATAACAGGCCCTGCTCCTGCGTCAGGTGTTATTTAAAATTACTTGCTTAGAAGTCAGTGGAACTACTTTTGTGCTTAAAGCTAAAGAGAAACTGAACTGTTTGCAGCATCAGGGATTGAATATATATTTAGACACATATATATATATATATATGTCCAAGATTACACTTTAGTTTTTGAAACATTTTTATGATAGTTGAATGTCCCTAAGTTGTCCTCTGTTGATATCAGGTCTTGGTATAAGTGACTCGAGAACTGCAAAAGAGGCCAGATCAAGTCAGGCTCATCCTCAGTTATTACTCACTTGAAACTCTCTTTCTTAGCCTGTTCTATAATATTTCTTAGAGAAATCTCAGCAACATAATCCTTTCAGTGGTTCAGACCAAGAATGTACAGAGATTGTGAAGCTCTCAAGACAAACATGTATGATTGATACACTGGATATTTTCCCAACAGACTTTAAACAGGAGGCTCCTATCAACATTAAGCAAAAAAATCTGTTCTCCAAGCAGGACTACTTTTTTTTTTTTTTTTAACCCATCACTGAAAAATTAACACCATTAACATTTTAAGTAGGATAAATGAAATGACACAGCTATCAGCGCTGCCATATGGAAGGAGTAAAGGTCTGTTTCCTTTCCTAGAGGCTTGCCATTCTAAACTTGAGCCCAAGTCCTCTGGAAATCAGCCTGCAGATTTCCCCAGCAGTGGTTACAGCACATTGTTGTCTGTAATTCAGCAATCGTGTTTTGGCCATAAAATTCCAGCAGCTCTGACTTCTCATGGTCATGGAATTTATTCCTTTCAGTTCCTTTTGGACATGAAGCATATGTCCGCAGAAAGAGCATCCATGTGACGCAAAAGGTGCATGCCTAATTTCAGTGCAAAATACGTCCAGTTAACCATAAATTCAGTACAGAAGGAGGTTACAAAGGATAGGAAAGTGTGTTTCAAACCCATATGAATCTTTGTTTCTAAACTGCTGTGCTGCATCCGCTATCAAAACTTGTTAAGCTGGAAGCAAGAGCTAGTTTTACATGTTCTCTTTGTTACACAGGCTACAGTTGTCAATTCACCTCTTATCTCCCATGTTCTCTGCAGCTCCAGGCTTTTTTTTTTTTTACTTTTTCTAAGTGAATCAAGGAAATGTGGAAAATTCTCTTTAAAAAGAGAAGGAAGCTTATTATTAATACTTGGCTGCAATAACACGCTGTTAATTTTGATCCTCTACTCTGAATTCAGTGGCTTGGTTTGGATTTGGTTTTTGCCCTATAAAAGTCCCAATTGTGCTACCACTGAAATGTACGGAGCTTTATAAGGTGAGCGCTTCCTCACAGTTGGCACATGTCACTTTAATACATGACACTGGTGCTAGGAAGTCTCAAAATAGCTGAGCCACAAAGCTATGTGGGAATCATAAAAACGCAGAGTGCTTTCCAGCAAAATTAGTGAAGAGGGCAAGAATTTATTAATAATTCATGTCTTGATACTTAGCGTTACCAGGAAATTTTTCCTGACCCTTACAATCATTACCAAAAGCCTCATGTACTACTTTTGCTGTGGGGGGCTCCACAGTGTAGATAAGAGAGAAGGTATGAAGAGCCTCTTCCCATCCTGGCACACGCTTGCAGACTCTAGAGCATGAGACTCCTCTAAGGGTGTTGAGGATAATGAGACAGAGTAGAGGCAGCATCATGTTTGAGAAAAGTTATGCCAGGCTTCTCCCTGGCAGATTCTGACCCTCCAAACTCCCTAAATATCCTCTTAGGGCAGTGAGGTGAAGCTGTGCATTTCCCTGGCTTGGAAGGGAGAGGGCCACCCAAAATACAAAGATAACTCTTAGTATGTTCTTATGGTCCATGATCTTAATATCCTGGTGTGTGAGGGAAAAGTGAGTTTGTCTTTATGTAACATATCAAATTTCAGTTGAAGAGTAACATCGAACACAAGATCCCATCATTCAATGAGGACTGGTTGTGCAGCTAGGGCCAATAGTAAAGTAGAACGTAAAAGCTAAGACCTTCTGTCTGTATTTTTGTGTATCAAAAGCTAATAATATGCTGTTGTAAGGAAAAAAAAAAAAATGAAGTATCCAGTCCTGTTGCCAGCATGCCATGGAATAGTTGCAGTTGTCCTTGACAAGAGCAACCCCAGACTCTGAGGCAACTGTAATACCATATTTTAATATGTGTTTTTGGAGAAATACATGGATAGCTTAGCTTAGACCCTTTTCATAAATACTTAATTACTGACTCTTCCATGGATGCTCTTGCTTCCAAGTGAAGGAGTGACTCAGTGCATAACAATTACCTGAGAGATTATTGTCGCTTTATGGATGCACAGCCACAGGAGAGCACATATATTTCATCACTTCACACTACTTACAAAAAACTTCAGTACCCCACACTTCAGGACAACAGTATTTTTTCCATATTTGAAATATCAGTGCAATGCCTTCTTGGCCCTGCTGCACTAATTGGACTTTGCTGATCAGGCTATATTCTGTTAAATTTTTAATTCAATGCTCACTCTAAGGGTAAAGAGAAGCATCTGTCTTTGCTTATAGTGTATGGCAAGATAAACATGCAACCTTGGGAGAGACTGAAAAACTTGTAGATTTCTGTGTTTTTGTCTGTGGGAAAACTGGTTATAACGGATTTTAAGTTCTAACCATGCTCAGTCTTCAAGTTTGTAGTTATAGGTACAGTCTCTTTAGAAGATTAGAGATGAGTTCAAGGTGAGAGTGTCAATGTGTTTACTCAAATTAGATGAGATATTGAAGTCAACTCTAAGATACTATAAGAAATAAGGGCTCAAAGCTTTGTTATTGTAATCACTGTAGTTTCCCTTTCTCAAAGAGGAGACCAGGCTAATCATTAGCCTAACTAGTTATAGGAACTTGAATCTAATTTATTTCTGTGCGGCTGTTGGTAATCTCACATTCTTGAAACACTGTGCTTTGTAAAAATATCCTTGCAACTGATTTCTTCTGTCACAGTACGCTGGTGTTCCTTTGCAAATCATACACCTTTGGCAGTTTGTATCAATAGAGTGCTATTCTAAGTACAACCTGATACTCTTTACCTCCAGATTTTGCTATACTTCATGTTTTTTTTCCTCTCAAATGCAGATGTGTTTCAAAAATTATTTTTGTTTTAGCTTCTCATTTTGAGGCAATTGGGGCCTAATTCAGCAATACAAAGACCAGAGGACTTGGATAACTTAGTATTAATATCAAAGCACTGTCATCTCAAATAGTATCAGCAAAGATTTTGTGGTCTTTTGTTTCTTATTCCCTGTAGAAGGAGTAATAAGAATCATGCTTTTTAAAAATAAATGCATCTTCATTACATTTTAATTACGTATACACCAGTTACTGTTTTTCTGCTAGAGGGAATTTGACATTGTTTTATGTCATGGGTTAAAATTTGTATTATCTGCATGTGAGAACTTCATAAAACTTATAAAGAAATTCTTGCCATCTCTAGAGCTGAAGAATATTATTTTAATGCCGTGAAGCAAGCAGTGTCTCGGCTGACTTGGCTCCATCTTGTTTTCAGGCTTACTGTGCAGTCACATGCAAATCAATATTATCTCATGGGACACTTGTCCTCCTTTAAGTGACACAAAAGAGGAAGCTGATCAAAAACTGCCCATTGGAGAAAGATCCCTGCATTTTGTATTGTTGCTTTGTGTGTGTCAAGACAGAGGGGACCAGCTTCTCCTAATGTCAATGTAATTTAGGTATAATAGCACTGGAGCAGCAGGTGAAACTGGGGGCGGGGGGGGGGGGGGGGGGGAGGGAAAAGGTCCAAATCTCTTCATGACGGACATTGAGTTCCAAAATTTGGTTGCATGTATGGCATGTGGATTGTTTTTTGAATCCCCAAGCTGGAAAAATCGGACACAGCCAGTCTTGTTGCTGTCACTTTGAAAGTGGGGAGAGAAGTGCCTTTCCAAGTCATGTGAGACTGATAAATGAAAACAAAGGGGCTTGAATGGCAATTATTATCTGAGACTCTCCTCAGGTTTTCAGAGCAGTGCCACGCATAGCTCAAAAGACAGTGGAATCATGTTTTACTGCCATGAATATTCAATGAATCCCAGATCTTTTGTCTGAGTGCCCGGGTCCTGTGCAGTCCCACGGCAGCGGTGTCAGGTCCCCATAGTCCTGTGGCTTTGCTGCTTGGTTAGTATTGAGTGTTGTGTTGAAGCAGCCAAGCTCTGATGAATTTGAAGTCCTCCTTATTTCTTATGTAATATTTCCTAGGTATTGTGAACTTGAGTTGACATGAATACAGTGTACCTATTTCCCAAATTATTTAAGGGAAAAAGGGAAGCCTTGTGCTTCTCATCTGGGAGGTAAAATTGGTGCTTTGTAGCAAAACAAATGTTCATGAGGCTTTTTTTTTTTCTTTTCCTTGTGGTACAGGGCCAAGCATACCTACCATAAAACTTTGCTGGAGCAAGTTCAGGAGTTGGAGATGAAGACGAGAGAGCTGGGAAAAGCCATGCTTCGTGACAGTAATGGAAAGAGGTGGGGCAAATCTATGGTAATGTTTGAAATAGACCTTTTCTTCTCGTCCTTTTCCCTCCCCATTTCTCATACAGCATTCAAATCTGATTCCAGACAGAGTAAGAAGGCTTCTGCCCTGTATTATACATTTTTTATTGTTCCTTTTCATATGTGTCTGTTGCCCCCCACTGAAATTAACTCTTCCAGTTTCATATCTCCTGCGTTATTGCTGTGAGGCTACATTAGAAACTGCTGCACAGTCTTGGTAATATGTAGTGCTATTACCTGGCCACTGTACCATACTACTTTTGAAAGGACATTGTTGTAAGCCATTAAAAAAAATCACTTTGATAACCATGTCAGTGGAGGGTACTGTCTGCGACTCAGGGTATGAAGACACTAGCTAACAGGAGAACTGGCTAATCCAGTGTGCCCAACAACTTCATTCAGTTTCACCTTAGGAGTTTTTTATGCTTTTGCTTTTTGCCTCTGCAGCTCACAGGCCTCTGCTTTCAGGGTTCTCAGTTTCTTGTTGTGCCTCTCCTTATATCCACACCATATGGACTTGAACATATTGGTATTATTGAATCTTTCATTGTAAGGGGAGAGTGTGTGTTGTGTGGGAACTTTTGTCTCTTTTGAAAGAAGCTAAAGAAAAACATAGTGAGGCTTTTGCATCCAACAGTTTCATTTACCATCTCAGAATGTGGTTCTGCATCAGCTGGTTGGAAAAGCTCCCCAAGTTCAAAAAGGTTTTAGAACTAACTCTTCTGTTCCTTGCACAATATGGCACCACATGACTTGCTAAGAAACTACATGATCATTAAACTGGGTTTTAGCAAACCTTATAAACTAGCAAACTGAGTGGAATGGGGCTCTTAAAAGATTTTGTTCTTCTGGGGCAGGGTCATCCTTTGAGCCTTTGATGTCTATTCTAAGGTAAACTAATTGCCATATTGTAGCTGCTGCTAAGACAAGCAGATAGTGGATTTTTCAACTGAACTTGTGAGTTAATAAGCACTATTTTTAGGGAAAACTATCAGGGAGTGAGTTCACCAAGATTATAGGAAACTGAAAAGCTTTAAAAAAATGCTTGTATGAACTTTAATGTGTTTATAAGATGTCCTCAGTGACCGGAGTTTTCTTCTCAGAGGCCAAGACAAAGTAAACACAGTGTTATTGATTAAGATCACTTCAAAACACTTGGTATGCTGTTTTTATTTTGAGTTATTTTTTTGCTGTGACTTTTGGGTCCTACAAAACACAGTTTGTAAATTGTGCTTACTTGCAAAAGTCACAAAGTGCACATCAAATCATTTAAAAAGAAAAAGCAAAACTTCACAGCACTGGTTGACAAAAGCAACCTTCTATGCCACAATTAAAATCAACAAAGATGCCTGAAATAAGATGTGTAATTAAAAATAGGGCTTGTTTTTAGAAGACTGAGCAGTCACCTCTAAGTCAGCTGGAGGCAAAGCAACTTGGTGCTGCAATCAGGTCAGCCTGCCAGGCGAGAAAGGTGTAGCTGTGTGTTTGAGGTGCTGGCTGACAGACCGATTCCATGCCAGGCAAGTGGAATCCAGGCCAGCACAACGCTGGCTGTTCCCGGGCACCCAGCTCTGGTAGTATGAGCCTCTTGGCTGTTGCTGTGGTTCTTATCCAGGCACAGGGTGTAAAGTTTGTAGCATTGGTGTTTTCCTGCCAGTTAAATGCCAGTTATTGATTGCTGGAGAGGAGAGTGAGGCAGCTTTTTGCCTGATGAATCCCTGGGTTGCAAAGTAGGTTGACATGCACAATAGTGAGAGAAACAGCGAGCATTTAATCCGTATATATATATATATATGTATGTATGTATGTGTGTGTGTGTATGTGTCTCCAAGAAGTTGATGGGTTTCTTCTCTGTTTATACTGTCCTGACTTTTTGTAAATTTAATGGTCATGTTGTAATTCATTCATACGCTACATGTTTTCATAGGCTTTGATTTTATTGCATTCTCACTGCAAACTCTTTCATCTGCATTCCTCCTCCATATAGCTTCACTTCATTCTCGAAACGCTTGCATGGAGATGATGTAAGGAATCCTTTCTGGCCCTCCTTCCCTTTCTCCCTCCCCCCTTCTTTCCATGCATTTGTTTGTTCTCCTTCCTAATTGCTCCCAGATTTTCTGGGTGGTCCATCTGTGAACTAGATAATGGTAGAGTGCCTCTGCCTGCTAGGAGCTGGTGTGCTGTGCTTGTGATGTGGCCTCCTGAGTGCTCTTCAGAGTTCTTCTGTCTTTTATCTCTTTTGTTTGTCTCCTGGCTCTTTCACACCTGCTAGAAATCGTGCACGTCCAAAGGGAAGAGTAAGGGTGAGAAAGAGTCAGAGTGGGAACATTCTGTGGTTACAGCCTCTCTGGTTCATGTTCTTTATTTTTAAAAATTTTCCTTGAAGCTAGTGGAAACGAATGCTGAGGTGCATGCACTGCTGTCCCCTCCTGCCTGCAGCCCCATCGCTGGCAATGTGACACTGTGCAGGAAGGGGAAGTAACCAGAATCTCCTCATTTCTAATGGAAAGTGGAGAGCTGCATTAAAACTGCATGGGTCCGTCCGTTTCCTCCAAGTAACAGCGTTAGTTCTTGGTTGGAAGTGTTCCTGAAAACATACTCGTTAGGTGTTGGTTTGTTCAGGCAGCTGTGGAAGATAAGCTGGCTGTCATCAGGGTCTATTTTCTTGGCCCACAGAGCTGACACTATTTTTGTTCAGTGTTTTTCACAAACAAGCAACAAAAAAATCACACCCAATTACAGATAAGAGGAGGATTTAGGGAGCTAATGGCTTTTATCATTGCCTAGACCTTAGACAAAAAATGAGGTGCAAGGTCTGGATGTTTAGGATTAATCTGCTAAACAAAAAGCCACAGAAAGCAGTGGGTGCATCTAGGCTTGCACAACAGGGTGCCGACAGTTTGCTGTGGCTCAGCTGAATTTCTGTAGAATGTGAGCAGGATATCACCTGGGTCCCCCCTGCACTTGAGGAAGGAATGCTGGGAGTTCTGCATCTGCCACTTGATACCTAAATATGCATATTCTGTCTTAAGAGGGTCTTCACCCTGCCAACTATCCTTGCTAGATGCTTTTTTTCCAGGTTAATAAAAAATGTTTTCAGTAGTGTTAGTTTCATCATCTGGATCTTAGACCTTTTGAGCATTTTCTAAAATTGAATTTGCTTGTATCAATCTAAAATTTTTGCCTTTCCCATGGCAGGGGGCAAACAGAAAGGCAAGTGGTAAATAAGTGAGCGTCTGGTCTGTCCAGGGGAGAGCATCAGCACCCTGAGCACTACAGCTGGGTCCCCAAAACCTTGCAAATAACACTATAGTGATGTTTGGAGATGACATCAAGTGAACTGTTCTGAGCTGTAAAGGGCTATGTTCTTATTTCTTTGTGTTATACCTCATCTGGACAGCTAAAAGCTTTAAATGGAAGCTGGGATGATCGCAAAATCAGATGATTCCAGGAGCAGGGGGGTTTCATCAGGGAAACAAGTGTCTGGAAAACTGGCAACTGCAGAAATAGCTTGTGAAGCAGAGGAGGGAGTGTGCAGTAAGGGGTTGGTGATGGATCCCACGCCATGCTGGTGGAAGATGAGTACCTGTGCTCGCCCTCCCCAGCCTGGCACCCGTTGGAGCTGGACTGGACTCCAGCCCAGCTGCGATGTGAGCAAGCCTTGGTGCGGGAAGGGAGAGGGGCTCCCTGGCACTCTCATGTAACAAAGGGCAGGATTTAACACTAAATTTACATGAATTTGGAGAGGTGAGAGGAGCAGCTCTTGTGCCAAAGCAAACATGGACATGTGGAGACACCTGCCCAGCAGACCTAATCATGTTAACATGCAAGATTTACAGAAAGAAAACAAACAGTTTTTCTACAGGTTTGTATTCAAAAGTGGCATTGAGTTCAGCTGCAGAGACTTTTGTGTCTTTAAATAAGTTTACAACTAAATCTTGGTTCATAAAGGGCCAAATCTTCAAGTCCTCATTCACTTTTCACTCCTTCTTACCTCTCATTGAAGTCAGCAGGAGTTCAGGTGGAGTAAAGACTGATTAGGGACCAAAGCAAACTTTACTTTGGAAACTCATGTCACTTACTGCTCCACTGACCAGCTAATGGAGAGCAAGCAAAGCTGTGCAGCACCCTCTTTGAGACAGTAGATTTCCTGTTTTGGAGGGTTTCTCTGTCTTGGAATTGCCGGAGAGCTCCTTTTAAAAGTAGATTTTTGGGTTTTTTTCTGTTCTTTTTTTAATCAGTTGGTGTCTGGGATTAGAAGATTCTTTGATACTGAAGAACAATGTAGCTTTCACAATTTATGTACTTTACAAAGAGCTGATGGGTCTGTCTGGACTGCTGCAGAAACGTTGGGAATAATTTCTTCAAATTATTCAGAACCCTGGGAAGCAGTGCCTTGTCTTCAACAAGGAAGAAGGGCAGTGACAGTAGAACTAGTGAGGTATAGCTATGAGGAATCACTGTGGTGTCCTTCTGTGCAGCATTTTTCAGTATTCTTTTTTTACTCTTGCCACTTTCAGATGCCTGCTTCTACCTCTTTCTTTCATCTCTGTTTCATAAAACAAATACTGTTTTCCAGTGTCCCTAAGACAGAGGATGGAGAGACTGTGGGGAACTGCTGGCTCGAACAAGGAGACCCACTGGTGGAGATTCTCTTGCGTTTCAGTATTTTTCATCCATCGGACTGTATTGCTTTAGTGAAACGCACATGACCAGCTCTTGCCCTGAGAGCAAGCAGCCTTTTTTATCTTAGCCTTGGTTTTCTTTGGTGGGTGAGGGCAGACATCCGTGGCATTTCAGTAGCTGCGTGACCTGGTGGGTAATCAGTGGGCTGACACAGGTGCACGTAGAGACTTACCCACTCCACAGGTCACTGTGGAGGAGCAAGAGGAGAATGTGGGAAACCCAACTCAGGCTTGTAGCTGTACACGGAGCTCAGAGTGGGAGAGCCCTCAGCCTCTTGCCGGCTGAAGCAGAAATGGTAAAACAAACTGAACTTTCCTCTCAACAAACCCACAGTGAGATGAGGACCCGATCTCACGGTTCCTCAGGAAGAGGCGAGCTTTTTCATTAAGATCAAATGAAACAAGGCTTGGGCTCATAGTATTTCAAAGCACTTTGTGTCTTTATTGATGCATTTTGAATTGCATCTTCTTGAATAGGGAGACCAAGGCCCTTTCACATCAGCAGGTATGATAAACTCTACCTGAAACAAACTGTCTTGTGTGTTCATTTGGTTAAATGGCATTGGATGCTCAGAGCCAAATTCTTTTTTCTTGAGTGTGTTGGCTTCAGCATATTTACTCAGGGTGTTCGTGACTGTGATCTGAATCTGGCCCATCCAGTGCAGCTGAGCGAAAAATGAGGTTGAAGAGAGGAGAGGTGTATTTTGGTTTTGAGGTTTCAGAGTCTTTTTATCAATTTTTCCAGATGTTCTTCACACTATTTCTGGGAAGGAAAGGTGAGATTTCTCCATCAGCATACATAGCAAAGTGACTGGCATATTTACGATTTTTCCTTGCAACTTTTCTAGTAAAAAGATATTAGACTCCTTTTACTAGAAAAAAGCACATAAAATGATATCAGTGGGGTTTTTTTAAATTCTTTGATTCCATATGGTAAACATTCATGTATGGTAGGTGAAAAATGCATAATTTTGTTTTATTTTACACTTGTCCCTTTGTCTCTCCCTCCTGTCCCATATCAGTAAGGAATCATCACATTATTTCCTCATTTTAATATGCACTGTTAATTTCCGGCATTTCTAACCCCTATGTGTGAGGCACTTGAAATTATTAGGTTTGGTTCTGCTCCAAGTTGAGCAGTGGGGAGGCTGTGGGGTGGAGGTGGGAAGGAGCAGAGGGCAGAGAGGCTTTCAGAAGCTGGCCAGAGGGATGGGGGGGAATTATCATGCTCCCACTGGCACTTGGGACCCAAGCACCCAGCTGCTCTCACAAACCAGTTGGAGATGACATGCCCCTTCTCTGGTACAATTAATTATTTCACATCGTGATTGTGCTTATCACGTAACCTTAAGGGAGGTGCACTGGTGCACAAATAGGGTTAAAACCTGGTGACCTGGAGAAGGATTTAGAGCTGTGATCAAATCTGCTAGCAAAGTCAAAGTTGACAGAGGTACACTATCAGCACAAAGGCCAAAATGAAGCTGTAAATTGAAAGGAAAGATGAGAAAAAAGAGAATATAACAAGATGAGAGTTAAAACTGATTAAGGGGCCAATCTCTCTGATGCCTAATCCTGAGTTACTGGGTTGGGTACTGGGGATCTCCACAGGGGAGAGAAGAAGAAATCTTCCCTCCAGGCTGCACAGCAGGAGAACTGCTCCATAACAACAGTTCCAGCCTAATGGCTTCAGCAGTCAGCCTTGGCTTCTCCTCTGGCTAACCCCATCCCAGAAGAGAGGCAGGACAGTCCGTATTCATACTTCTGAGTTGTGGCAAAGAATGAAGTACTAAGTTACGTGTAGCAAGGGCAAGAAAACCAAAGTTGTACTAGGTATTAAGTTTTTAGTGGACAATTACAAAATACTTAAAAACTTAAAGAAACACAGTTTGGGGGTTTTTTTTGCAGATCTGCTTGCTCTGAATTGTATCCAGACACAAGTTCATCAGTTTTTGTTGTTGCCCTGAGTTGTTAAGCTTTTTCTCTCTAAAGACAAGAAGAAACCTGAAAGAGTTTAGAGTTGTTGAACATAGAAGTAATTTTAACTTTAGTCAAAGTATGTAAGTGGACTTTGTTTAAACAAGAAAGTTTGGGTTTAAGGGAAAAAAAATTTTAAAAAAACACCTTTACATAGAGACCAAGCATGGAAAAGTTCAGCCTCCAAGGTGACTACTTCTGAAAAAATAAATGATTAGGAAAAGAATGTTATAATTGCAACTGTTTTGACACCTTATCTGTAGAGGATATGACCAAGCACCCACTAGAGTAAGTGCAAAGTGAGGCACTTACAGACAAGAAGTAAACAGCACTGATACGGAAAGGAGGATAACTGAAAAGCAGCAGGACACACTTAGCCTTTTCTGCCTGTCAGACATTTAAATTGAGTCAATTCCCACATTTTGGAAAGGTTGAAGGCAACACCGGGCAGCTTCAGCTTGGTGTTAAAATAGTTGGCTTAGGGACAGCTGACAGTGAAGCCCCCTCCCGTAATGAAATGCATAAGCACATGTTTAATGTTTGCCGTGCTGGGAAATGGGAGGCACTCTAAGCAGACAGAGGTTTCACCTATTTTTTTCTTGGTGCTGTTGCTTTTCAGGCAGGCATATGATGTTTAGTGTCTGCTTTTTTTAGATGGTATTTTTAAAAGATACTTCGTAATACTGTCTTCTGTTCAAAGAAGTAGTCTTGGAAATATGTTCAGGAATAAGAGCCTTGCAAATGAAGGTTAGAATGGATTGTCCAAGTGATTTTAGGAGTCAAAGGAGGGATCCTTTTCTGCTTTAGGACATCGTTAATGACAAAAGAAAATGTAAATCATTCTTGCTTGGCACCAGAAGGAAAAGCTTTGCCCTGCTTTTAGCCTACAACTTCAAGGACCAGCCAAGTGGAGCATTTGGTCCCTCTACCTACTTACAGTCTGGGTGCCGTGCACAGGGGCTGGCTGAAGCTCAGGACATGCCTTGGCCTCTGCTGTTGCAGGGTGGTTCTGCCACTTGCACAAGGTGATGTGGCAACATAGGTAGTCTTGCAGGCACCTGACATGGGGCCTGCTGCTGCAAGATGGCTGTGGGCTTCATGCTTTATGCTGGGGTCCTGCATCCTAATCTCTGAGATGTGATGGGAAAGGAAAGTGTTTTGGTGAAGTAGCACATCACCAGGCCAAATCATAATATGTAACAACAGTGTTTCTTCAGGGCATCGGTGAGGAGCTTGGATGGGGTTTTATTGCTGGTCTGCAGGCCTAAGAGTTTCCCAGACCATTCCTTACCAGCGATGCTCATATGGGCCTGTCTTTGCCCTTTCTCCTCAGGTGGATCAGCTCAACTGTTAGTGGGTCCATGTTATAAATGAGCTGAAGGATGTGGGATGCTGTGGGGAGCACTGTGAGGTTCTCCAACCAACTGGTAAGGTCAGGAACCACTTTAGCCATCAGTCACCACAATGGACGTCTGTGGAGCTGCTCAAATTGTGTGACACTCTTAACCTTTTCACATCCAGGTGGGATAAACAACTTTCAGCTGTGTGAGCTGAGCTTGGTACCATGTGTTGTAGGTTGGAGAGGGACCATGTGTTGGAGAGCTCACCACTGCATGGCTGCTTTAAGTATAGTCCAAGTTGGTCTTGAAGGGCCATGACTTCAAGATATGTTTGAAGCTTAACAGACAAACATTTGGCTAGATAATGTCAAATATAACTCATGAAAGTGGGAAAGTTCCTTAAATAGTTGCCTCCTATCTAGAGAAAGGCAGTCTCTTCTCTGTGGCTATGACGTATATTTGGGAAGCAGCTGGAGGGGAGCTGCTGCATTAACAAGGCTTAGAGATCTTATGCCCTGCTATGGTATAATGTCTCCAGCTTCCCTGGAGAGCTGGCTCTTGTTGAGCCTTCAGCAAGGACTTGGTACTCCCTAAAGCCTGGTTGTCTTGATGCTGGAGTCACCTCTGATAGGTAACTTCTTGCACCTTTCAGCCTGCAAGTGGCACAGGCTGTGCTTCTTTCTTCATCTCCTTGTGGTTTGTGCTTGGTGATATTTTGGTCTTGTAGCCATGGTCTGGAGTTTTGTTGATGACTTGCTGAGTATTTACAGAGAAATTAAAAAGGAGCATGTATTATCCAATCTTTATTTCAGCTGGATCCTGAGTCATTAAGAAGCAGTGTGTGTAGACGCTGACTCTGCAAAGAAAATGCTGATTTTTATTTTACTGTTTATGTGCCTCAGACATTTCCTTGTGAAATGCTCGGGAGATTTCCTTTGATTACACGGCAGCTTCATTATCAGTAATGCCTGTTTGCCTTTTAAATTAAAAAGACCTCCTACCCTGATTGACCTCATAGTAAAACATTCTCGCAATCCAATGCTAGATAACCAAAAATAACATCTCTCCTTTGTAGACTAAAAGGGAGAAACCAGCAAAAACCTAGAGTTGGTACTTTTGCTATTCTGTAGGAGGGTGATGCTTCTCTCTGATGTGTCAAAGACCAGGGCATGGAGGTATATTTGCTCACTTAGCCAGTCAGCCCTTTCTCCAACAGCCCTAGGTTGTTCTGGGTATTTAAGCATATGGAGTTATGCTGAACGCTCAAAAGTAGTGTGACTTGGATTTGAGATGATTTGCATGCTTTTATTTTGAATTCCTGGTCTGTCAGAATGTTGTTTTTATGTTTTCCTTGCGCCAAGTCTCTGTTAGTTGTCATCTCTCTGCCTGCTGCCTAACTCTAACAACTCCACTTCCTTATATTAATGCAAGTAATGCACTTGAGTCTAAACTAAAAGAAAGTTAAAAAAAAGTTAAACCAAGGCCTGCAGCTGTGCTGGGGGAGCACACTCAGCCAGCAGGGAATATCTGAGGAAGACAAATAGGTCTCCTCTGGCCAATTGCAAAGGTGTGGCCACAGACTCTGCCTGGAACATGGTTCTTGCTCGTTGTCCACCAGGACCATGACTGACACTGTAAGCCTTTAAGCAGCATTATGCTGCATGAAAGGTGGGAGATGGAACCTGTGAATAAATCCTCAGGAATACCAGATGTCTCCTAGCAGCCACAGAGGAATCTGCGAGTTCCTTCTGCCAGGCCACACTTGGGGAAAGTCAAAGTGCTTGAACCTCTGGTTCTTCTTTAGAAGAAACGTAATCAAGTTTGAGAACTAAGAGACTGAAGTGAACATCAGCAATCTGTTTGTAAATAGTTTGGTAAATTGGATTGATCAAAGCTGAGAAATCTGTTAGTTTCAGACCTTTTTTCTTGCTTGTCATATTTTATGTTGATGCAACTTTTGGTGACAGAAACATGTCAGCAAAGAAACAGCAAACTTTTGTGTAAGTTACTGTTTGGAAGGTTTGAAAGGAACCAATTATTATGTTTTAATTCTAATTTTAAAAAGGGAGAGTAGAGTATACTCTTCTCCCCTCAAAAATAAATCCAGCTAAATATGCCAGGGGCAGAAACTTTTTGATCTCTTGTGTTTAGCTACATGGATATTTTGCAAAAACTTCTTCTCCCACCCCTCCATCCCTGCTGTTGCAGTGCAAGGACAACACGTAGCAAGATATTTGGCCCAACAGGAGAAGCCTGCAGGCCAACCAGGGCTTCTTAGGCAAGGATGTGTTTAACAGAGCACGTGACAGTGGAAAGAAAGAGGCTGAATGAGGATTTGTCTGCTGCTCCATTTGAAAATGCATGTGGGTAGGAGGGAGGCTGGGGGGTTATGGGTAGAACTTGAGCCTAAGCTTTGGAAGGTTTTCCGTTTTAAACCAAACTGTGCAATGGTTTACCTGTTGCTGAATGTTGCAGCAGCACTGTAGGATAGAGGAAAAAGTGACCCTGCAGCTGCAGGCAGTATGAGAGGGTTCCTAGCTATTGAGATGACAGGAGAAGCAGCTGCATACTTTCTTGTCCTCTGAGCTTACCCATGGATGCTGGGTACTTGCACTGAAGAGCCACGGCTCTGCCACAGGTTCTTTGCGTGTTTTTAAGGCAGAGAGGTAGCAGCTGGTATGTGTGCTTCTGTGTTTTAGTTGTGTCATCTTTAGCAGCCCTGGAAAGGCTTCACTAGTAGCTCAGTTATTCCTTCTAGAAAGTGGAAAAGCCAAAATAAAACCAAGTAATTTCATATGTGTGTGTCTGACTGAATTATGAATTAGCTAGAGGGGCAGCAAGTTAACACCAAGGGCAACTAAGTGTCTTGGCCTGTTTGGTGTGGCTGTGCTCTCTATCTCCTCTAGAAAATAGTAACAAAATGCCAACTCATTTCTGAAGATTTCTGTTCTTGTAAGAGAAGGGGGGCCCTGAGGTTTTTTTTTTTTTTTTTTTAAACTGTCTGAACACACTCTGTATGTTTTCTCAGGGAAGATCCAATTTTAAGAAACACCTGCATCCACTTCAGCCTTCTCTTCTTTGTGAGCCCTGCTTTTGCCAGGAGCCAATTAGTGGGCTCCAGAGGACATTCTGGGTCAAGCTATAGCAAGTACCGCAAATCCTCATTAACACTAATTAGTGCTCAGTAGGTTAATTGGTGGTGAAGCTCATCTTTTTTTAATTACTTGAACAAATGAGCCAGTGGGACCTTGTGGTCAGCTTTGAATTATTCTGTTTGTTTTGATGCACCTCATTTGAATGTGTAAAGCCAGATGTTTGTTGCCTAGATTTAAGGGCTGTTGGCTTTTGTGAGGGATGAGAAGAAGGGAACACAGAAAAATAAAATTAAGGTCTCTGTTGACTCCTTAGAGCAACTCAGATACAAAAATAGAAGAGTCATTTTATTCATGGAATAGGAAATACTGTTATAAAATAACATGTTGCCTTTAGTTTACCTTTTGATTTGTCATTCATTTAATGAATTCCTGTAATGTTGTTAGAGCAGACTTCCAGGCAGACCGAAATTATCCTGACCCTCTCAGGAAGCCATTGCAAAGATATTCCTGCCACAAGGTATTTATTATTGATAGTAATTGAATCTGGTTTCAGGTGAGTTTAGTAATGACTTTTTTTTTTTAATCTGTTTTTCATAGTAACACTCCAAATTGGGATTCTTTTTATACTTTTTGTTCTAAACTACTATTTATTTTGTTTAGTTCAAAGCATTTTATCTTTGTCCTTCATATAATTACAGATAGATGGTCTGTCTCTCTTACAGTAAGGTCACCAACTAACCAACTTAAGCATATTTCAGTGTCGTTTTCCATGTCACTGACTCCCATAAGAATGTCTGTGTTTGTGATATTCTGACGTGATATCCTGGGTATGAACACAATGTTATCCAATATTCAGAGTATGCTCTCATGATTTCTTATCCTTTTGCCTCAATACATCTTAAGATGCCATCCATAGACTCCGTGGGAGGGCTTAGACGCTGTCTCCAAGTCACTGGAAAGCAGAATTAACACTTAAAGTCATGGCTATAGTCAGGATTGATTTACAAGCAGTATTTCTGTGAGCAAGGCCTAACCTGGTGCCTGCTGTCATTGTTAGTTTTGCATCAAAGTGTGAGGGAGACTGAGAAGTCCTCACTATCTGTTTGTAGCAGACAAAAGCCTTTACTGAAGGCAGGAATTCAGTGTCAGTGCAAACACTTTAGTTAAGAAACCCACTTAACTTTGCTTTCCTTTCAGGGCTTGTATTGGAAGATCAAATATCTGTTAATAAATCAAATACTCGTCCTTTTAGAAGAGCTGCGTTGCATTTACCTCGATGTGTATTAAGAGCTCATTTTATAGTACTTGACTGGCCTTGATTTGCAGTCTGTTTTGTCATTCCGTGTGCTTAAATCACAAATGCTTTGATTCTTCCATGGATTTTTTTCTCTGCATAGATATGATCCAATATCATTTCCCAAATGGGAAAATCGGCTGTGACTTCAGATTTTGAAACTATTAATTATAATTAGTGATATCAAAGATAGTCTAGCTTTGGCTTCCCCAGAACTACAATGTGTCACTCATGATCAGAAGTCCCTTGACAGCACACCTTCCCTACGTTGCATGTAGAAGCCTGAGGAGGTAACCATTATTAGCCTGTAGCAGATACCATCCTGCACTTCATCTGTTGCTGTGTGGTGGACAGGGAGATGACGAATTTGTTCCTCATGCCTTTTGCTGCAGTGGTTAATTCCATTCTTAGCATCAGAATTTTGCAGCAGATGTTGCTTATCTGTCTCTTTAGAAGAAGTATTTTTGGTTGGTTTAAGATTCCTTTTTTAAGCCATTTGTCCAGAAACGCCCTCCAGTTATCCTACCAAGATGGGAAAGAACCTTACCTGTGTGGTGTTCTTTACCTGCAGAAAGTGAACAAGTGTTCCCCTCCTGTCATTCACAGGACAGCAGTGGATTCAGAGTGTTTTGCTCCACTTAACAGTCAGTGGACTTACAAGTCACTCTGCAATCAGCAGAGGTTGTACAACGCAGCATCACTAATTTGCACGTGCACTTGTAATGATTCATTCTGCAGGTTGTCAACTTCGTAAGTCTGTTAAAGGTTAGAGAAATCTCATGTCTTTCTTGATGCCTGCCATCCCCTCAGCTGGTGATCCTTTGTAGTATACTTTCTTCTTGTAGTATGCTTTCTATTACGCTGCCTGCTTTGAGCAGTTGAGCATTTCTTTGTGTATGTACTTGATTTTTCTTACAGCCTGATGATCTTTGGTGTTTTTACGAGTTGGGTCATCCAAGATTTTTAGAAGCTTCCATTCTGTAACCCTGGTTTTAGTGGAAAACTGATCTCTTCACTTTGAACATATGCAGATCTCATGATCCAAGAGCCCTTAAAGATTCTTTGACACTTTTAGT
>BJBW01011130.1:33555-51797 GCA_004320125.1 Scolopax mira | reverse complement strand
AACCAAAAAAAAAAAAAAAAAAAAAACAAAAAAAACCAAAACCAAAACAACAACAAAACCCAACACACAACCCACAACCACAAATGAACAAAACAAAACAAAAAAATCCACACAAACCCCACGCCACACCCAAAACAAGAACAATCTGTAATCTGTAGTTTTGCTTCCAAATCTGTTACAAACTCTTCTATTATATTGAGGGAATATTACTGACTGCAGGCAGGGAAAGCAACCTGATGTATCTGTCACAGTTGGTGATTCTGTGGTGCCAAGGGAAGGCGGGGAAGAGACCAAGTGTCTGAAAAAAAACACTGACAGTTTGTGAAGATTTTAAGGAGAGGTCCATAGACTGAACAATTTTCTAGTTCGGGTGTCTGAGTTTAGAGACCACAGGAACAAGAGAAGGATTCCTCCCTTTCTTTCGTGGACATCTCATTATGCACTGAACAGAGGACTGTGAGTGTGGATATTATCCTAATGGACTATTAAGTGGAATATAAGCCTGCATGGCTGGATTACATATTATAGGCATCTCAGAGATTCTTTGGTTACTTTCTTGTTTGAAGTTAAAAAACTGCTTCAGTGAAAGGGAGTTGTTTGTTTAAAGCTGTTGTAAGCTTGTTGACAGCAGCAGCTGCGCTTGCGGGGATTTCCATTCCATATACCAAATGTATGTGAATTTGTAATTTAATCCAAGAAAGATATCAACCTTGGCATTCAGATGTGTATCCATGTTCGCAGCATAACCAGCAGAATTACTGCTGGTGAATAAAGATGTGAAAGAACAAGCAGACTGTGAAAATGGAAGCATGGTGTAAATGTGGTGCAAATGGGATAAAGACACTGCAAGGAGCTGCAGTAGCAGACAGATCCTTTCTGTGCACTGGCTCCATTGCAGTGCTAGGAACAAGGGTGAAATGGAAAAAACCAACCCAATTGCACAGGAACTTTGAACTAAAATAGACTGTAATATCTTCTTCAAAATAATCTGATAAATAACTGTTATTTGAGCACCTACATTATTTTTAAAACACCATTGAACTTAGTGGGACTTCTATACATAATTAAGTGCTTCAAAAGGTCAGAATCTTAGAATCATTTGTTTTTTCTGGGCATAAAGTTCTTGATAAAATTAGTTGCATTTTTAATAAAAGTCAGTGTGGAGAGTATCTCTAATGATTTGTGTACATCTATTAAACCTGTATAAGCATACTGTATTTTTACTTTAAGTTTGCATTTTCATTGCTGTAAATTCAGTAATAATTTTTGACAGGAACTGTGTCAACCAAAGGGCTTTTAATCAAAGCCTGGATAGAAAGTTTTCTTTCCAGTATGGGAGGTGGAAATAAGTGCGGTTTTTTAGAAGATAGAATTAATTATGGGTCCCACCTTTGGTTGCTTCAGGCTGTTTTGCAGGTGTGATAGAAGCCTTTTACTATGTGCTAAACCACAATGCTTTGCTCCTTCTCTCTAAGGCAATTTGTGGGTGCCATGATTCATGTACCTAATACTGAAGAGAAATCTTCTTTTTAATATTCCATATCAGTTGATGTCAGACTTTTGATACAGTTTGTAATAATTTATAGGCATCGGGCATTGAGAAATCACAATGATGGTAGTATTATCGACAGCCTAAATGTGAACTTACACAAAATAGCCTTAGAAAGGAGGAGTTTCCGTTATCAGAGAGTTCTTTTGATAATGTGCAGTTTAAAGAAAGAAGAACAAATATTTTCATACTACAGGCGTTCTTAAATACTGGTCAAAGCTGCCACATACTTTAAGTACAGTTGACTTTTACCTTGAAATTATCTGGTTACTCACTGGTATTTTCTTTTTCTCTTCCTCAGTGTGAACGAACGTGACCATTTGTTAAAAAGGCTGGGCAGGAAAACTCCTCCGAGCCTTTTCCGTGCTCATTCTGTCCAGCAAAGTGTATCACGTAAGTAGCAGATCATGTATGCATTTGTGTTTCACAGCAGTCAGTCCCAGATGAGTGAAGCGCAGGGTGATTATTTTTTAATTAAATTGTAGGTAGAGATAATCTAGCGCAAAGGCTTGAGCTGCCAAGCAAGACACATACACTTGGAAGTGGAATTAGTGTATTTGGCCCTAGGCGAGCAGAGCTCAAATGTGGATAATTCCCTAGGATCCAATCAACAGGCCCAAATGGTAAAATCCCAATACGCAGGTTCTCTAAATGTAAAATCCTGATAGCATCAAGAATACTGTAAAATCAGAAACTCTGCAGGATAAAATAAATGTTGGGATAGAGCCTAGCTTAAATAGAAATGGTTTCTTTATGAAAAGTCGTATTAGCTGTGGTTAGCTGAGAATACAGGCACATTTCAGGAATGCCACTTAGGGGTTCTGTGTGTTTCTGATGAGGAAAGCCATTGCATGCAGAGCCTCCTCTCTCCTCTCCCTCGTTGTCTTCTGCTGGGAGAAGAGAGGCAACGTCATACCTCACTACTGCTGCAGTGTGGAATAAATTGCATTTCTTCTTGGTATAGAGGTCATCCATTTATTCATCTTCCTAGAGGAATACGTGACAGGCCTTGATCTGCTGGACCTGACATTTATTTTGTCAGTGTTAGAAAGGCTTCCACAGAATTAAAAATAGTCTTAACAGCTCTGTAGGTCAGATACGCAGTGAAGGATGATGCTGTCTCAAGGGGCCAGGGAGTCCAGTCAGCCCCTTCTAGTGGTAAAATGCAGTCTCTCTTGTGATTACACTGATGGCCAAAATACACTCATCTTACTAAAGAAAATAGCCCCCCAGCGTGCAGTACTGCTGCGCACAAGGCAAGGGGCAGGCATTCAGAACTTGGGTTTCACGTTGCCGTTGCAGTGAGAGGTGGCACCCCTGACTCTTTAAGAATCCCAGGGAAGTCAAATCTCATTGCTGGCTGTGTCATCTTTTGTAGGAGAACTTGGTTCAGGCCATGGAGGCAGGGCTGGGATTTGAGAACCCAAATGCCTGAAGCATGTTTACTTTCCACAAGGAATTTGACTAGAACGGGATGGGACAGTGGCAGATCTGCTACTCTTTGTCCTTTCTAGAGCCATTGCAAGGCCATCGCTGTCAAGGGATAGAGGGTCTTTAGCAATGGAACCCATTGCTCCTGGGCAAAGAGGCCAGTGCACAGAGCAGTCCCGTGGACCATGTGCTCCTGCCAGGATTTAATCCTTTGTGTCAAGGAGCCAGGGATGCTGACGGCAGCAAGGCTTTGGGCATGCAAACGCATTCTTTGAGGGGATTCTAAAGGTGATGATTGGCAGAAGAAATCTATAAAATGCATAAATAAATTACTGTCAAAGTAGTCTGCTGTAGAGACTTACCACAGTGCAGAAAGGAGATACACCAGGGGTGACTAGTCAGACTTGATAGATGCTTTTATAACACATCAGGTTTTTAGCAGGTGAAAAGAAAGAAAAATGAGATGTCAAAATAAATCCTAATTTGGATAACCAGCTTCCCTGTAAATGCAAATGATAACGTGCTAAATGAGTCAGGCCAGGTTACAATGAGCTGTCTCTTTTTCACATGAAGGTAAATTTTGATTGTGAAGCTGTTAGAATTGAAAGACGCTTTTTATGGTATATCCATGACTCTTTAAAACTTGTCATCTCTTGTCAAATGTTATTTTCCAATGTTGCAGATCTGCTATATGTACAAGGCCATGTGAAATCCAGGGAATATGTGTGCTGTTTTCACAACCCTAAATTGTACAACTGTTTACTAAATGCTAGAAATCTTCAAAGCAAAGAGTTGATGAATAGGACAGTTGCCTTGACATGCCAGGCCAGTATCTTAAATCACACTACAAGCATTCTGTTTGAAGTCTTGAGCTGTTTGTATGTTTCCAGCAAGCTCCAAGTTCCTAGCCTGTGAAGGCCACTTCTTCCAAAAATTGCTTGTGTGATTTCAATTCAGAATCTGACACTTGCTTATGAAGCAGGAAAATAGTTTGTTTAGTTAGAGCTGACAAAGGCTTAAGCAAATCGATTGCCTTGGTCCCGGCAAGGAAGGAAAATGGGATTAAATTTATTCGCACAGAATGTAAAGATACAGTACTAGTTTGAGAGTAACTGTGTTTCTGACAACTGTTTACAAATTTTTGGAGAGGAAACGGTGCTTAAATAGTCTTGTTTCCAATCGTGTGGAAAGGAGAAAAATCTCATGGGGAGTTTCAGGGCTACAACTGGTGGTCCACGTTGAGAGGAAAAAGATGACTGAGAAGTCTGCAGAATCCTGTATCAAAAGGCAGAAGCTCGTTCTGTTTCCTTATTTCCCTGTTGGTGAGCTGGCTCCTCTCCAGATGCATTAGCACAACACAAGGCCTTCAGGCAGGTTGCATGGCCAGGGTGCTCCCATACAGCGCCAGGCTCTGCCAGATCCAGCACCCTAAGTAGGGGGCAGAGCCACACAGCCAGTACCATATGGGAATACCAGCCAGGATTAATGTCTTAAACTCCTCCTCCCAGTAAAGAAACTGGCTCAGGGTGGCTACTTTGCAGAGTAGCCCCCCTTCCATCTGGAAGGGTGTACCCTTAAAGTGTATAAGAACTTCATGGCTGTTTTTCTTGCTTTAGCTTTGGTTTTGTGTTCCCGAACCATAAAGAGCTGTCAGAAGCATGAAAGAAATTTAGCTACTAACTGTACTGTCAAAGATAATGTTCCTTCCTATTGGTAGAACTTCTGGGAAGCTTTATGAACACTTAAAGAAAAAAGAAACAACCCCCCACCAAAAACCACCACAACCCAAAAAACCAACCCCAAGTGAAGTTCCTGTTGGATGGCTTTGTCATGAGACTTAAGTGGAAGAGTTTTATATGGTTTCAAGCCCATGTGCTAACATAACACTATCTCAGTGGAATCTTGCAGGCAGTGGTGAGGATGCTGGCATCCAGGCTTGGTGTAGCTCCTGGTGAAGGTGTCGGTGAAATCAGAGATTGCCCATTGCTATCTGCTTTTCTAAAGCCTCTTAAGAGTGAGCAGGAAATGCTATCAGGTTCCTCTCAGACATGCCTTTGGACCCTTTCCTTTAGTGTGCTATGGGGCTCACGCTCCAGGGAAGGAGCAATAATGACTCCCAGAAGCTTTCCCTCTCAGACAGGTGGCAATGAGGTTTTCTCCAGGTGAGCTTTCTCCAAGTCTCTATCCAAATTCATGTTGTTGGGGTTTTTTTTGCTGTGACTTTGTGAAAGTAGCATCTCCTTTAGACAGGCTACGTAGATAGAAAAGATGGTTTTTGACCTCTCCTTTTTTTTCCTGTGTGACTGACCAGTATTACCTGTGCCCCCAGAACCTCACCAGCAGGATGGCAATGGTGGTGCATCCCACTTGCTCAGGCCCATCAGACCTGTCCATCTTTAAGGAAAGTCCCATATTATCCCTCTAGCGCAGTGTCCTTCCTGTAATTCAGAATACCCCCTGCCAGTGTTTAGTTGTCATTTGTCACAGCATGCTCTTAAAATCAGCTGAATCCCGCTCTCGTTAAGCGCTACTCCGGCAGAATTCCCCCTGAAATGCAGAGAGCCACGTCTGAATGAGGATTACTGCACTTGGCCCAGATTTCCTATGCTAGCAAAGAAAATCCCTCTTCCTTTGACAGAATATGGTGATTGCATAGAGTAAATCTGAGCGCAGAGCGTATGGTTTGCACCTTATTAATCAATGGAGAAAAAGCACCTGTCATCTGAGGTTCATTTCACAGCATGGGGGCTGGCGAATAATAAATAATAATAATGTGTTCATGCTGAGGGCTCTAATCCCACTATTTATTCTCCAGTAGCAGACACCTTCTTCCTCTCCCTTTTCTGCTGATGCATTTTGATTTGAAAAACAACAGGATAGTTACTTGAGATGCTTTTTAAACTTTATTTCCTCCTATCATGCATGTGTTTAAAATATAATATACATTGTGTATTTTTTCCAAGCTACATATTTGTTAACTGTCAAGTAGAGTTGCAAGCTTTGAAAATCAACTTAAGGAAAAAGGGAATAATTAGTTTAGAATTGATGCTGTGAAATATGGCTCTGCTTTATACACAAATTTCTGTGCAAATTTCTATGCAAATATGGGTAGGTTAGAATCTAGGACAAAAGAGGTGGGACCATTTGTCAGGAATTACTCATGGGTCCTTTAGAAAACACAGACATAGTTTATAAGCAGAGAAATGAATCATCTCTGAGGGGATCAGTCAAAATGTTCAAGATTTAAAGCAGCTTTCACTTTCCCAGGGTAAGTGGAAGGAGGTTGCTGGAGAAGTCAAAGCTGAGTTGGTATTTACTGTTTAATTGGTAAATGTCACTTGTGACATCATAGCAAATATCCTTAAAAACTGTGCAGAACCAGACGTTTGGCCTGACAGAGAATTTGGCTGGCCAAGTGACATTGACTTTCATTATGTCAAAGAGATTTTTATTATCTAAGAATCAATATTTCCTAGAAGAGATTTATTTAAAAAGAAAAAAGCTTCTTCCAACCCCCAAAACGAAAACTTATTTTTAGTGGATTTGAATCTGGATTTTTCTCCAAAGGCAAATAACATGATGGTAAAAGGCATTTTATACTTTGGACTATACTAAACAGTAATAGCACTGTGTGTATGGAATAGTGACATGCTACAGAAGGCAGGGCTTCTGCTAGGCCTCCAGTGAGAACTGTCCTCTTGCTGCTTGGGCTGGGAAACCCTGGGACAGACAGTTCAGGTGTGTCAGAGGAGAGCACATGGAGTTGGAGGGCTCTAAAATACATCTTTCAAGTGACTAAACTGTACACATTCCTTCCATGAGCACATTTTCTGGAATAAAAGGAGCACTCTGGACCCTTTCTGGTCCTGGTCTTGGAAGCTGTTGCATGTGAGTGGGCTGTTGGACTTGTGCGGCGTCGCTGCCTGTGTTCAAGACGTGTGTGGAGACGATTCCACAGCATTGCACAGAGCAGAATAGTCATTGCAGTGAACAGAAAAAGAGTGTGTTAAATCAGAAACCTAATGGGAGACTAGATTCTGATCTACTAATAGAATATCAAAGCATTAAAAAAAAGCCCCAACAGGATGCTTTTAAAATTCAGTAGGTTGCCTGATAATATCTGGTAGGAGTGAAACCTTAGATTTGATGAGAACGTGAATCTCCTCTTAACAAATGAGCCAACTGACAGATATTCAAAAGTGCTCATTTCCCCCATTAATGGAAAATCTCTGAGTACAAAGGTCCTTCCTTCTGCGACAGCCATGAGTGGG
Source organism: Scolopax mira (assembly GCA_004320125.1). NCBI lineage: Eukaryota > Metazoa > Chordata > Aves > Charadriiformes > Scolopacidae > Scolopax > Scolopax mira. The sequence goes on along the minus strand of BJBW01011130.1, from coordinate 44,546 downwards.
CTCGTCCCAGAAAGCCCCACAGAAATGTGCTCCTTCCTTGGGTTGCTGCAGGACAGCCGAACAATGAGGGCCTTGTTCCCCGGGCAGGCTCATAGGTGTGGTTTTTAAACCAGCTTTGGGGGAAAAGTTCAAACTTCCGAAAAGTTCCCTGGTAACTGGCAGATGGAAACTTTCATTGTTTTTGGATGAGGTCTGGAAATAGTGGAAATGTAGAGCTGCTTGGGGAGTGTGGATGAGACTCCAGCGTTTGCAGCGTTCTGACTCTGCGAGGCACAGGCAGCTGCCTGAACAGCTTGAGGCTCCATTTTAATTGTAACGTGAATTTAAAAAATGCAATGTGAACTCATCTTCCTGTATAGACATCAACAGGAAAAGTTTTAAACTGCCAAATATTGAGCTTCAATTAAGTAGGGCAGTGTGCATGTATGGGAGTCACAGCCTTTCCCGTGATCTACACAAAAAACTCACATTGCTGGTACTTCAGATAGATCAAGAAGATGAGGCTGTGAGGATACCACTGGTATTCTTAACGGTTGATCACCTTAGCCTGAATTTTTTTGTCACGTTAAGGTGTTTTCTGTTGGTGCGAGAGTAGTGAACGTGTTCCTTTGATTGCATTTTGTATCGGCTTTGCAGAGTGCTTGGGCTGCCTGGCTGCTTGTAGACCTGTGACACCACTGGGAATAAGCATGGGAAGATGCCTGGGGCTGGTGGGCTCCACAGGCACACTCGTGGGGTCACTGCTGGCTTTGCAGTAGTTATGGCAGTTGAAGAATCTACTGCGCTGAGTGATTTTTGCAGGATAAGCAAAAGCCATCTTGATGCAGAGCAAATCATGGGGCATGGACTTCAGTCTTTTAGGGCTTTAGCTTATGATAATTAGCCAAATTGACTTTTAATTGAGAACTTAGCCAAAAAAGCTAATACTGTGCTGGCCCTTAGCATGGAGTAAACACACTGGAGATATTTGTTTAAGTTTGAATTTGCCCTTTTTTAAATGAAGGCATGTTTTGTAAATCATATTTCCTTTGCAGTTATCCAGCATACACATACTTTTTCCAAAAGAGAGTTTGCATTTTGTGAATAAATTTTGTGAACATTCAGCGAGCGAGAGGCAGGAAAGCCCAACTTGTACCTCTGTAGATGTATATATATTGGCATGGAATTGCTCAGGGAAGATAGAATGGGATGCTGGGATGATTGGTCATGTAATCAAATCAAAGTTCATCCAGTCCCTCAGTCCTTCAAAGAGGGAGATGTGATGTGAGTTAGCTCTGGATAATGTATTTCTGTTTGAATCTCCTCCGTTTCCTGGCAAAGATTTCCTACTATGCCTGTAGTTCAGGTCAGCTATGGGAGTGGGTGTTGTGACAGTGGCTTCTGAGGGGATGTTTAACTGCATTCTGTGGGAGAGGAGACAATCTCTGGTAGTACTTGGGACGTCTGTCCTTATCTGATGTGGTGTCTTTCTGCCTGGAGAGATCTGGGGCAGGATTCAGAATTCACAAGCTCCTGTTTCCAGAGCTGTTTGGGGAGGATGGAGAGTTTCCCATGGAGAGTAAGGCATGGTGCTGTTCTTGGGTTCTCCCAGGCAGAGTTCGTATCTCCTGACTCTTGCTTACTTTCCTACTACAGAGCATTTTCTGGTTCTGTAGAGCTTGTGACTTTCCCATTTCTCTATTTTTGGAACTATGCTAATCTGCCCCTCTTTTTCTTTCTGGTTACCCATTTCCACCTGAAAATCAACCTTCCTTGGTGTTGCAGAGTCTACTATGCTTTGCTATAGTTTTCTGTCCAGAATTTTCTGTAGGGTTGTGTCTGCTTTAAATGTTGTTTGGTGTTTCACCACAGATGCCCATTAGTTAGAATCATAGAATGGTTTGGGTTGGAAGGGACCTTAAAGATCTTCTCATTTCAACCCCCCTGCCATGATTGCCATAGTTGTTGTGACTGTTTTACCAGTAACATGGTGTTTTGCAGATGATGTCAGAAATTTCACTTGTTTCATCCACAGTACTTTAAAAGAAATCAGACACATGGTTACTTTCATCTGAGTAATTTCTAGGGAGACCAGAGGACTGTGCTAGCTAACTGAGTTAATTTGTGCAAAATAGAGACCTCCAGAAGATGTCTGTTTTCAAGATATGGGCAACCAGCCAAGAGAATCAAGAGTTTCTCGGTGTGATTTGTCAGATGCCACCTGGAAACTTTCACACAAAAAAACCTTGAGTGCAGTTAAGAGGAAGATGGGACTCTGATCCAGTTGTGGTCTAGAGATTTCCATGTTCCTCCAGGGAAAATGCTGGTATGAAGCAGACTTTGGGGAGTCAAACCAAAATTCAAACCTCTGCCTTTATGGGAGCAAACATGGTATCAAAAGCCCTCTACAGTTTGTTAGTCAGGTTAACTCAGAGCATGTTGAGTGTGTAGACTAACCTGGCCTGGGAAGGGGAGCAGTAGGACAGAGCTGGCAGCCAACATCCTTTCTGTGCTGTGTGGGTAAGATGGTGCACAGCTGTAAATGACACAAGCTCAAAGTAGAAATGAAAATTGTTGCAGTCTCAGTCATGTAACTTTAGTGATGCCTAAAACTGTTCTTAAAAACGGGCTGTACCCTTGAGGTGAACTTCAGTGATTTGTTTTTTCTTTTCCTTCCTTTGCTTTTTCAGATGGGTACGCATTTTCTCAAGAAGAACACGGTGTTGTTTCCCAGTCAGAAGTTGTTCGATCCTACGATACAACCAAAAGGAGAGCAGAAATAGAATAAATGGTTCTTCACTTGATGGGTGGTGGAAATAATGGGATTTGGATCAATGCATCCACTGTTAACACATTCTTGACTAGGGTTGGCAGCAGTAGCCAAAACACCAGAGAACTCATTTCTGTGGCCTTAGCCAACAAGTTTCTGTTTTCTCCCTGCAACCCTTGAGTACATATTGTGGGGGGAAAATCATTGTTTGAATTCAGTCGCAAAGCTCTGCCTAAAGTTTTGTTTATGTTGTTATAAAGCATTTGACTGTGCTATGTGAGGTGTGAAATTAAAAACAATGTTTTACCACTATTTAAAACATCAGCATAAGGTTGTTCTGGGAGAAAAGTAGAAAATTTATGTTCCATGCGAAATCAGCCTTTGCTTAATTGGAACGGGGTGCTGAGATTTCCTGTTTCGTTACACACAGACCAAGTGCACACGGCTGCATGCAGACTTTACTCCCTCTAATACTCACTGTTTACTAATTTGGCTGAAATTTTTAACAGACGATTTGACATAAAATTGTTGATTGCAACACATTCTGTAGCTAAAAATGCTTATTTACCTTCTTAAGACAGAATAACACAAGATAGCAATGAATTACTTAGAATATTCCTTGCCCTCTTACAGGATTTATTAAGGCTCTATCTTAGCTTTCTAAAACCCAGTTAATAGCTTACTCACAAAGCCAGGCTGTGGAAGCCAGAGACCTCAGCAGGGCAGTTGTCCTGAGTGCATGGCATTGTGCACGAAGATGAACTCAAATAGGTGCCTCCTGGTAACTCTGCAGGTTGTATTTGGATGCTTACTTCAAATGTAGCCTGGGATTTCCCTCTCTGATCCCATTCCCACTTTAACAATAGAACTTAAAACAGTGAGAACTTAAAAGGTGCAAGCTTGTCAGATGTTGTGGAAGATGGTGTACATCCACACAGGAAGCTGGTACTGTAGCCCTAAGGAAACATTCCCCTGAGCAGGTAGGGTAGAAAGAAAGTTAGCAAGAGTGTGCACACACACAGAGCTGGGCATCATGAAGAGGAGACCTGCAGTTAGTTTGATCAGCCAAACCAGCCCCTCTTGTAGATCTGATCCATCAACAAGCTTCCAGACACACTCAGGTCCGTGAGCCCTGGAAGGAATGCTGGCTCCACGGCCTCACTGTGCCAGTAGGACAGGCGTGCTGCTGCATAGATTGAAATTTTGAAGAAAAAAAAAAAAAGGGCAAAAACTGGGGCATAAGTTAAAGCTGAAAGAGCTCTTAGAAAGCTTATGCTGTCCTCCAGACAAGTTCTATTAATTTTAGTCGCCAAGCCACATTTCTGAATAGCATAAAGTAAATACTGCTGTGTTTTAGCTGGGTTTCATGGTTAATGTATATACTACATCTGTGCATTTAAAAACTTGGCGCTGTTTTTTGCCCTATTGACCGTCATCCAGAACTTTTTATTGATTTAAATATATCCGAAAGCAATTTGAATATGAATATTTATGTTTAGCAAGGAAAAGGAAAACGCCAGCCTGGCCCACTGGCTGCTTCTTCCTGAAGGGTTGTGAGTAAATGCCAGCACTCAAGTGTCACAGTTCAATTCCCAGTGCCACCTGGGAGGCTCAGAGTCCCCTACCACGTTAAAAAGCAACTTTTGCTCCTGCAGCATTAGGCAGCATTGCTCTTGGAGTAGGCTGATGGCACAGAGGGAAAAGTCATCACCTTCTTTCTGCAGTGCTAATGAGACAATTATGCAATAAGGGAAACGTGCAAATAATTTTGCCATAGGCATGAATGTCAAGGGGCCAAGTGTGGGTGTATATATTTTCTGGGAGATTAATTTTGTTTAAAGGCACGAATGCTAGTGGAGGGAATAAAGAACGGGAGGCTAAACCTGATCCCAGGAGCTTTTCAATCTTAATGCTGATCTAACCTGTTAAACACTTTCTTTTATTTAGAAACAAAATCTATTTAGGAAATGTGTGGTGTAAGCCTGTCCTCCAAACCGCTAATTGTTTCTTCCTTTTGTAACAACACAAGGAAAATTAACTTCCCACCGAGACAAAGTGAGATCAGCTTAGTCTTTGTACTCTAAGCCACACACTAAATGTCGGTATGTAAACAATTTGGAAGCTTTTCATGAGGATACCGTAAAAAAACCCCTCTGAATAATGAAGAAAGGCAAGTAAGTGTGTTGAGCAGAGAATGGAAAGGATCCTGGAGTCTTTCCTGTTCTTAACTTAGTGCAACAAAGTTTTGCAGAACATAAGGGGAGATGCTGGGGAGGAGCAGCTGTCATCTAAAGTGATTTATTTTATTAGTGCAGTCTATGGGCTGTATCATTTTGACCTCTCTGTAAATTGAGGTCAGTGTGTGTCACAAACACAAAACCTCCCTAGAGTGAATAGTGGCTTAGATGGAGGTGCGTGTGTTGGATGTCAGCTCAATGGGAATTACACATGGGGTTTGTCACAAGGCTATACAGTATGTGACACTAGGGCTGGGGGGTCAGACTTTATCATCACTGTAAGGCCTTAATCTCTAGCTGAGTTAATCCTGTAGAGCCCACCCAGGTCAAGACCTGGCATTCTTCTTGTTCTTTGGAGTCATTACAGGAATTAATGTATTGTAATATGCTGCAGCCTGGCTGTTGGAGTTGCTTGTCTTGGTGAACGGTGATGAGGTGTGTTCCGGTGGTGTGTTAGCAAAAGGAGAAGGGCAGCTGCTCTGCATCAGCAGAATTCCTTGTTCATTAAGGCAAACACATGTAGCAGGAGCAGCCAGCTTTGAAAGCACTGTGTGACAGTGTTATCAACTAGGCAGGGTATCAGAGCAGAAGGAATGGGAGATTTCTGCTTGACTCTCCAGATGTAACTACCTAGGGCTGAGCAGGGAAGGCTTTCTTGGGCAGCTCTCTGAATTGACCAAAGTGTGTGTGTGTCAGGGGGGAGAGGGGTTGAATATTCAGAAGGAAGCGGTGATTTTCCTGAATTAAACCTGGATGCCCCTTTTTGTTACACCGTAATCGCTGCTTGCGTAGAAGCTGCTGTTCCTTTAACAATTGCCTAGTAGCAAATTAAAGCTGGTGAGCGGGGGCCTGAGCTGAGCACTGCGGAGAAGTCTGTTGACATTTTCTTTTCCTTGACAGGGCTTCAGGTCTTGCTGTAGGGAGCCAGCATGGGAAGTCAGTAATAACTTGTCAAAGAGAAATGGCAAATAACCAATAAAAGTATTTGAGTCAAACTAAGCTGCTAATGTATCTAAAAATGTGTGTGGAGTTAACGTGAACTATATGGGCTGTAAATTAAGATAACAGTCAAGCCTCGCTAATCTGCACTTTGCTAGACCACATGCCTCTTACTGCACGCCAAAAATGCAGTCTCTTCCCCTGCCTCAGCCAGCAGCTAAAAGCAGATGCTGCAGGGAACTCTCCTGTTACCAAGATTACACTATTTTTACAGCATCTACTGGACTGTGTTTGCTGGGGGACAGTCCATGATCATAAATAAGAGAAAGGTCGGGTGGACCAGAGTAAGTGAAGCTCAAGGACTATGGCATAGTCAGTGGCCACACTGGGTGCAGCTTGGCCCTCCTTGGATAGCCTCAAGAGCTTGAGAGGTACGTGGTCCTCACAGTGTCCCTGTCCTGCAGCCTAATTTTGCCCTTGAGGGCAAACTTACCAAATCTACTGTTTTGCATTGCCTCCAGTCATCAGTGCAGAGTAGTGATGCCCTATTTGCATTCTCCAGTTTTAGAAATAATGACTTAATTTTATTTTTTTAATACTCTGAGGACTGTACTTTTGCTGTTATGCCTCACAGCTCAAGTTTGAAGTAGAGCAGCACTTGAGTGGGTGTTCACCCCTGAGAAGCACTTTGGATTTGTCAGATTTCTCCTGAGTTTTAAGACACTTGAGGGTATTTTACCTTAGTTTTGGATCGTCACACAGTATCGATGCCTTAAACTTCAGTAAGTTTTCAGGGAGAGCTCTTCGTGTCTCGTTGAGTCTCACAATGAATGGTGTTGATACCTGATGGGTTGCAGGAGAGTTTGGCTGTGTCGGTATTGTACCTGATGCATCTGGGTTTTCTTGTGAGAAATGGCACTGACCATGCATGTTCCTCAGTCTCTAAACAATTGGGCTCCTCGTGTCCTATCAGGAAGGACCCTTTTACTTATCTCTCCCAGAGTCTGTGCTGCAGCTCTACACCTCCTCAAGGATGCTGAGCACCAAGTGTATTCCAACCCTTCTCCCTAGCTTGTACCTGCAGGGTCACAGGTACAAGCCTGGGGCTCTTCCACAAGAAGCTGTAAGAGGTACAGCCAAAGTGCCCGTCAAACGGAGAGAGTTTTCAATTGAAGTGTTGTCCCTTGCCATAACTTGTAATTGTCACTGCAGTCAGGTAGAGAGGTGTGCAAGAGATTAATAACCTGCCGAGTCTTCATCTGATGACTGGACTTGTATGTGACCCATTCCCATCACTGGTCAGGCCCTGGTGAGGACCTGTGTCACCTGGTGAGTGAGTGAACAGGCACTGACAATTCTCTTCAGCATGTTCCTTATTTGCAGCCACATCACTGTTCCTCAGAAGCCCTCTGTGCAGGAGCTGTATCCCAGATCCCACCCTGAAGGGCAGCTCTTCAGCCAGGCTAGAGGGGCAGAGTTTAACTTGGTGACATGGTTGTCTTTGTATAGTAGATGGTGGCCAGTGGGACACTCTGAGCAGCAGCAGGGGTAAAACAAGCTTCTCCAGCAGCACAGTCCCTGCTTCTTTGGAAATACCCTGTTAGTGCTGATGAGGTCGGGCCTCTGGTGTGACCTGAGCTTTCAGATGGATGGCTTCTAGAGCTTATTCTTCCTGGTGCTGAGCTGTAAGTAATTTCTGTTAGAAAGGAGTGAAATGTGCTTTTATCCATTTTCTGTACCATACATGAAAGACTCGATCCTTTGTTTGCTGAAACCATACACATTATTTTCTTAGAGGTTTCTCCTCCTGTGTGGCATTGGAGCAAGTCTCCTTGGTTTGATTACACAGTTAACACAGCCCTGTTCACGTTTTATTTTCACTAGTCTTATGTTATTGTTTACACTGACTTCTCAGAACTGAATATCTCCAGGAGGGAGAGAGCTCAGATCCTCTTACCTTATCCTCCAGACACCCAAGAGAGCCCCCACTACCCTTCAGTGCTTGCGATCAGAGCTGTGTGTCTGGAGAAGACCACAGCACAGGTCAGTACAATAGATGACAACAAAAGAGCTCCATGTGGGTGCAGGGAATAACTCTTTCCATACCTTTTCATATCTAGCAGCAAGATTAATGGAGGCTTTGAGCCTTGTTTGCAAATGAAAACCAGAAAGTGCCCTGTGCTGTTCAGCCACACAAGTGAATCCCAAAGGTGATTGCTTTTCGGTGACCTGCAGCCTGGCAGGGTTCAGCTGGCCGGGAACGTGTTTTGGATGGGCTGTCTGGAGAGCTGAAGGGGCTGGGAAATGAAATAGCTTGGCCAAGACCTCTGCTAATGTTAAAGGCAAGGGAGGGGAGGGATTTCTCAGCCTTCCCTAAAGAGCTGTGATAAAGCTTACTTCTCTGGTTCCTTTCTGTGGCTCTGGGAAGGGATGGGGGGAGGGCACTGAGTCCTGGGTTTGGGGAAAGAGAACGTATCCCGCAGAAGCCCTATTGCTTGGCATTCCTCAGCTCTAGCAGGTTGTTCTCTGGGTTGTGACAGATGGCTAACTGTTCGCTGGCTGCTGTTTGCCTCATGGACCCACAGGAATTGAGCACTGAAATTATTTCAGACCTGACAGGGAATCTCTTTCAAAGGAAATTAATGGGACTTCTCCTTGGGTGTTGCTCCTGGCAGGAGCCCCTGTCCCCCAAGCTGGTGGAAGGGGCTTGTTAATCTGGGGACCTGGGACTTTTTGTGACAGAGTGTGAAGCCAAGGAGTTGTTTAATTTGGATTCATGGCTTGCTCGTTTGTGGTGTGGACAGAGGATAAAATAACTGAGTGCTGGTGTTTCTCCAAAGCCTTCCTTTAAGTATGAAGAAGGTGAGACGCGTTCTCCGGAAATCTGCCACGAGGGTATTGTTCTCTCTCAGCATCTTTGTTAGCTACTGAAGAGAAAGAGGAATGGGTAAATGACAAATTCTGTGTGGGCAAGCCTAGCTCTGGGCAGTCGTGCAGAAGTTTAATGATGGAGAAAAGACTAACATGTTGCCAAACTGTCACTGTGCATAGCTGGGAGGTCAGCACCCTTGTAATTATGGAGTGATGAAGCCAAGGGAAAAAGCCAACATTAACAGAAAGACGTGATTGTTTTAAATTCTGACCACCTCACTGGGTGGCTTCCCTGCGAAGATGTTCCAGATGTCGTCTTGGCATAAATTAATCAATTTCCAAACATCTGCAGGGTTTCTTAGAAAACATGGATTTTAACAGACAGTGCGTACGCTCTCCTTTGTGCTTCTGGTTGATGCTTTGATTGAGGAAGGGAACGCAGGCACTGGCTGTTCTTACTCTCATGAGCTCTTAGATTGGAAAGTTGCTCAAAGTTGGTTTTCAACTATTTTCCTTTAAAAAAAGGCTACAGATAATATAAAGCAATGAGGCAGCCAAGCCCTCTGGGACTGTGTGGGCACGTGTGTGTTGGAAGAGTCATCCGACTTGAAAACCTCCCCCTGTTCCCTCCTCCTGCCCCCAAAGTGCAGCCCATTGCTCTGGGAGGTCAAATATTCAGCGGCTTGAGTGACAGGATCTTTAACAGCATCTTTTTCATCAGCGAGCCAAGCCATGTGCCCGCTTGTCTGTCATATCTGTACTCGAATTGCTTAAATATTGTTTCAGATGGGGAGGTTTTAATCTGGATATGCAGAGAGGAGCAGTGCTGTGGGGGGATGTTTAATTGGCTCCCAGCAGAGCAGCAGTGGTGTGTGGGTTTTTTCCTCTAGAAGTGTTACCATTTTCACGTCCTATTAATGTCCTCTGGTAGTTTAAATACAGCATCGCATTACGGTGGAGTTTGTTTCCCTCCCAGACTGAATACAAATGAAGGTCATTTACTTGTATTTTTAGAAGGTTTGGAAAACTTAGCAAATTTGTAGCTTTGAACAGCATCGTTGACTGTTGTATGTCTGCACAAAAATATTTCCAATAAACCTTTTATTAAAGCAATCCAATGGACTGAGGCTTGTTTGTTTTATCCTCCCCACAAGTTTTGCAGCAAGAGTTCAATGTTAAATGAGTTTGAGATTTAGCCTGCAAAGCTGGTGAGTGGAAATTTTTTTTTTCCTCATGAACTTTTGGGTGTGTTTTAAAGACCTGATTCTATTAGTGCCCAAGGACAAGGCTTGGTAGTGGGTCTTGAATCGGGCCCCAAACACAAGACTGGCATGGCAAAGTAAGAATAGTGCTGGTGAGCTTACAGCTGATGTTTGAATGGTGTCTCCAGGGCTCGGGGGGAATGTCTTTTTATATAAACTAGATGGACAGATATTCTTCTACAAATTATACACTTATCTCTCCAAGGAATAAACCTTGGAAATCATTGGTCCCAGTTAGGTCATGTAGATGCAGCAGGGAAAAATGAACCCCTAAAATCTCCTTTACTGCCTTCCGGCAGCTAAATTTGCAGAAGACTTTTTTAACACTGGGCCTGCAGACCCTTGTGTTAGCAGGGGGAGAGCGGTGTGATGGTCCACCAAGATGTGACGTGATGCAAGACCATGAGAGATGCCTTTCTCCCAAACATCCTGAGAGTAGGGCCAGGCTCCCTCCTGCCTGATCATGTCCACTCCCTTCTGATGGTGCTCACCTGACTCTGCCCAGATCTTGCCCATTGCCTTGCCCGGAGAAGATCTTCTCAAGCTCCGCTTGCCTCAAGCAACACCGATAGCTCTCGGTGCAACACAAAGGCTCTCGTGTCCTCAGTAGCCCTGCATCCACATGCTCCAAGGGACACGTGCTGTGATCCTCTCTGCCACAATATGTTCTTCCTGTTTAATGAATATTTTTTTCATGGTGAATTGTCGACCATCTCCTCGCTTGTGCCAGGGAGCTGGGGCTGGCACAACGGAGAGCCTGGGTGCTGAGGCCTCAGGGCACAGATGATTCCAGTCAACAGCAGCATCATCCTTCCCGAGGAGAACTATCACTTATGCACCCAGCTGGGAGGGATAATCAAGTCAGAGTTGAAGTTAAATTTGCAGAAAAAATTGGCCTTACTCAATTCTTGGTGACCATGGGGAACACACGTT
>BJBW01011130.1:0-33469 GCA_004320125.1 Scolopax mira | reverse complement strand
TAGTCTGGCTAAACCTCTTCCTCCTTAGGGTGCTATAACTGTATGAAGGGGTTTTTTTTCTTATAGATTGCCGGCAGAACCCCTTTTAAGAGCATGGAGAGACTTTTTTAAAACAACAACTTACTTCTGGATTTTTTTAAATTAGGAAACAAAAAGGAGCTGTAAGCCAAACTTCCCCTCTTCCCTTTACGAGTCACTGCTTGAGCACATTTCAGAATGCTTTTATCCCAGAAGCCAGACCTAGTACCTGCTTTTCCTTTGCAGAGAAATAAAAAAGCCAGCGATGAACTCCTGGTGTATCCCTGCGGTGCTGCGGTAACCCCCTGCTCCTTCCCCGGGCCTCCTCCAGCCCGCAAGCGTGAGGCAGCAGGGACTTTGCTGTGTGTAAAAGCTTCTCACACATCTGGGCAATCAATTATGCCAAAGTAAAATTGATGATAAACCTGAATAAGCTTTATTTGGTTGGCGACGGGAGAACTCGATGCTTAGCCGGCTGCTCCCAGCGCTGTCGTCCCTTGCACAGCGCGCTGAGAGGGAAATGACTCTCAGAACTGTAAAATATAATGGATTGCTGCTTAAACCCCTTATTAGATACATTAGTTGACTAATCACCTCAGAGACTTTCCCTGTAACAGTCTGACAGGCAAGGCTGTGAGAGCGGCTAGTGCTCAGGTCCCAGAGCCAAATATTTGCCGGAGCAGCTGTTAAGAGCGTTGCCGGCAGCCTTTGGTGCCTCATACCAGACCAAAGGAGAAGCAAAGTCCCTAAACCCATAGATTAATGCTCAAGTCTGAAATGGGAGCATTAAAAAATAAAAGCGTAACTGAGAAAGGTCTGGTTGAGGAATGTTAAGCAAGAAGATTTCAGAAACATAATCCCTTTCTGCTGCGGCGGTGCCCAGCCACCTCCCACCAGCCCTCCCTCCAGCACAGCCCCCAGCCTTTCGGGGTGCTGCGAGTCCTCAGAAACTTGGAATAAGTTTCTCCTCAGCAGGAATATGGGGCCGCAGGGAAATGAGGCTTGAAACATTACTGAAAGCAGCTGCTGGTTCTTGGCTACTCATGCTGAGGAGGGAGCTCTAGGGCAGAGGGCTGCATCCAAGGTGGGGGAATGGTGAACCATGCAGGTGAGACCTTGCTGTGGTGGCCACACTCAGCCAGGACATATCCCACGAGGAACCTTGGTTGGAGGGAGCTCATGTTGCATTTTTGATGCCATGGCTGACCTGATGGACAGTGGGGTGATGGTGGAGGAGATGGTCCCGGTTGCCTTCTGCGCTTCCTATGGTATTAGGTACTGCCCGTGAGGATGTCATGTTGTTGGAGTGGTGGGGACACTGAGCTTTGCTGGGTCACATGAAGCAGACCTTTGAGTGATGATACTGCAAGGTTTCAAGGTGTTTTGACATGTAAAATCCTACAGTGAAGTGTCCAGGAGCCTCAGCAGTCACACCACCTTGCATCTGATGGCTTGGCTGGCACTGACCTACAGCCTAGTCACAGATATCCAGCACAGTTATCACAGTAAAACAAACAAGACTGGCTGTTGGTCTTGATAGATGTCATGGAGCTGGTGGTACTTGCTGATAACCAGTACAGGCAGCAGGAGCATATCCCAATTCCTCAGGAGAAAGAAAACTGGAAGAGACTGAGTTGGATTTTTGTAATGTGCTGGTTTTGTAACTGTGGTGGCCTGTCCACCAGTTTCCTTTCTCCGTGTTGTGGCAGGAAGCTCCCATGAGGATGCCAAAACAGGCCTTTGTCTGGAATAACAGGTTATGTGCTCCTGGTGTCGGTTCATTTGGATGTGCCTGGTATCAGAGCTTGAAACGCGTACCTATATCATACACATTGTTAATTAAATCCTGCATAATGGCTGTGTGTATTTACCTGTACATAGTGAAGGTGGCATTTTAGCTTTTAAACTTGAGAGCCCAAATCTGACTGCACAGAAGGTCTACAGCAGTTGCTTTTAGTTTGCATCAGTGTAAACTGAGAATCACTTTTTCCCCACGATGAGACGTCTGCACTCACGCCCGGACTGGCTGATGTGTGAAGTCAATGGGATTCTTTCTCTCAAAAGCAAATATTGGGGGAATTAACAGCTGCAGAAGCCAATATTTACCATTCAGGTAATAAATTACAACAGAGACTGCAAAACATGGTGTCCTCATCTTGGAGGAGCGATGTCCTGGAATGGCTCAGGCTTGCCCTGGTGTGAGTGGCCTGGAAGCCTGTGGCCCAGATAAGCTCGGCTCCATGCCCAGGTCTGCCAGCCTGTCCCTGTCAGCTTTCAAAGTGCTTTCCAAACCTGAGTGAAGGAAGTTGCTCATTATCTTGGAAGGGAGATAGGTAAGTAGTTTTATTTTATTGCTGTGTTTTAGCAGGGCCTGGCATAATAGGACAAGGGAGAATGGTTTTAAACTAAAAGAGAGATGATTTAAACCAGATACAAAAGGAAAACTTTTTTTTTTTTTTATGAGGATGGTGAAACACTGGTTCAGGTTGCCCAGAGAGGTTATGGATCCACCATCCCTGGAAGCATTCAAGGTCAGGTTGGACAAACCTCTGAGCAACTTGGTCTAGCTGAAGACGTCCCTGCTTATTGCAGGGGGTTTGGACTACGTGACCTTTAAAGGTCCCTTCCAACCCAAACCATTGACATGACATGATGTTCACTTGCCCCAGCTTAATAGCATTGATAGGATCCAAAATGGTGTCTTGATATTCTTTTGGTTTTGTTTTCAAATTAACCCACACAGATAACTCAGTTTGGGCTGTGCCCTGAGCAGCTTCAGCACTAAACACAAGGAAGGCTTGATGGAAAGTGCCTCATTTTTTTTGAATTAAATGACATTTCTTGGCTTGAAATATCGTTTGCCATGATTTGGCTGGAGGTGTTCTAAAGAACTGATAACAACAAAAAGGGGATTGCTTACCTGAAATTGAAGAATTACCATGTTTAGGAGAAAAGATGTTGTTTCTACTATTCCTTGAATATTTGAATTCTACTTCTGTTATTATAAGCCTATGAAGTGGGTGAAGAGAGCCTTTGATGACAGAAGATTCTGTTTCCTAAGTTCAAGGTGAGAAAATGATGTCTGTCCTTGGTGAGCTGCATGTACCCACCTGCATGGTTTCATCTCATCAGAAATAACCAGCAAAATTGATAAATATTAAGAAAAAGTAAATTAACCTTCTTTTGCCAAAGCCAGCAGGTGGTACAGCACAGGAAGCACTTGCAGTCTGAGAGCTGTGATTCACGTTATGCTCCAGAGAGGTTTCTCTCCCCCTCTTCTACCAAACATTAGGGAGTAAATGGGTACTCAGGCACACCAGCAACTTCACAGTGAAACGTTTGCCACTTTGCTCCCAGTCTTTGGAAATCCAGGAAGGTGTCTGTTAAATGGGCACAGTCTCTTAATGATGCTGTGCCTCCACTCATTAGCCAGCTGCCCCAGATGCCCCCATCCAGTGCAGCTTCCCCCCACGAGAGGTCTGGCTCAGCAGCTGCCACAGCACAATGCTCACTGGGGGGTGCAGAGCTGGTGTGGGGACAAGCAAGAGATGAAGACACAAGATCATGAGAAAACGTTGTGACTAGGCAGCGTGGAAGAGTTGAAGAAGGTGAGAGGCGCAGGGTCATGAGCAAGGTGAAAAAAGCCTGGGGGTCAGCCTGCTGAGATTTTCCAGATGTAAAGAACAAATTAAGCCAAGCAAATAGGACAGCATTCCTGTGGGTAAATTACAAGACCAGTAAATGTTGGGATGGGAAGGGGGTGTCTCTGCATCCCTCTGCCTCCCCGTAGGCCAGCTATACCCGGGGCTGGGTCTAGCCCAGGAGGTGGGAGTGCTGGCCCACCCTGGGCCACTGAGGGCATGCACTCATGACAACCTCACCTCCAGGGCTTGGCACAGAGGGGCCAGTGCTGATAGCGTTTGGCTGGTGCAAAGCAGCCATGCTGTGGTGTGGGTTCCTGGGAGAACTTCCCACGAGTGAAGCCAAGGTGGGTATTTTTTGCCACGTGGGCTAGCGTGGTGGGAAGGTCCCCACCGCTGAGGCACAGGAGACTGTTACAGCACCAGTGACTGGTGTTATCTGGCCATTCAGGTTCCACAGAAATGCTGTCACAGGGATTAAATGCTCTGCATACAGACCAGGGAACACTGTGACCCCACAGGGAGGACAGGATCGGGAGGACAGGATCCCACTGAACTGGCTCCATTCCATGTGGGTAGGGAAAGGGAGAAAGGATGGCACAGGCTTAAGTGACTTGTTCAGTCCATTTGCAAGTGATCCTGGTCAGGAAAATGTTGCAAACCTCACTGAGGACAGAGAAATAATACAAAGGGACTTACAGAGAAGCAAGAAATATGAGCAGGAAACAATAAAATGAGATTCGGCTTGGAAAAATACGAGGGAATACATGTAGGGAATAATATTTAGTAGCAACTTCAGTGGGAGGAAAAGAATGGGAAAGCAGAAAATCTAGAGGGGAAAGAAGAGCTCCATCAATACCAAAAGCAAACAGCGAATTAGGCATTTTGAAAGGGCAGTGCTGAGGTTAATGTGCTGAGCTGGGACCCAAACCCCAGCTCCCTGTTCTGTGACGTTATGGGCTGTGTTTAAGCAACAGCCTCTAATTGCACCGAGCTCCACTTTCCCCTAATAAACGTGGTGATGGTTGGTAACAGCTGTACGGGGGCACAGAAACCCCCTGCCAATGGGGAGGACTGGGCTTTGTCCTCTGATCATGCCTGGCTGATGGGCAAGACATTTCAAAGCATGTGTTGTAGGGGGGGTGTCATGTCACTGGTGCTGGTTTGGTGTTGGTCTCCTCCGTGACCTGGTGTTTTAGGAACTGTGGGTCAGTTGGATGCCCCCATCTTGCTCCAAGCTGGTGGGATTGGGAACAGCTGCCTTGGGGATACCAACACCATGCTGGTGTGTGTGCTATGGGCAAACCAGCACCAACGCAGCCTGTATACCTTTTTCTGGCTTGCTTCCTCCCCCCATCATCACTGCTTATGGTGCACAGCATCCCTGGGATGGCACAGGACCAAACAGTGCCGAAAGCAGGTACCCAACACAAACAGGCAGCAAAAGAGTACACTGTACACTTGAAATTGCAAATGAGCAAGAACATAAATTTCAGGGGTGTAAAGAGCAGGGGAAAAAAAAAAAAGGAATTGTTTAGAGCAGTCTAGAAAGATGGGACCGAATAATGGGATGAAGTAGAGCAAGCAGAAAGGTGCATGGCCTCTCAGGGTGGGTTTCCTGAGCCGTGAGCCATCCCGCACTGAGCTGCAGGTCCTGTGGTGGAGATCCCCACAGGGAGCACTGGGCCAGGGCTGCGGGGTGGGCACAGTGACTGCAGGAGCGTTTCCATTGCTTCTCGCAGCCACATATAAGGCTAAAAATGTACTTATGGGCCACATAGCAGGATCAGAAGTGTGGCTGCAACTTTTTTTTTTAATCCTTGGATTTTTAGGTTCTTGCATTATAAAGAAAAGGGGAAGACCAGCTCTCCTATGGAGCAGAAGGACAGCAGACAGGACCTGAGAGCCACCGTGCCTGTCCCAGTCCCTGTCCCCAGCCTGTCCCTGGCTGCCAGGGCACAGTGCCATGCAGCAGCGCTGCACGGGGGCTCCCCAGGTACCACAGTGCACCTGGGACTATTCCTGATGAGTTACAGCTATCATCTAGACCCTGGTCTCACCTAGCACTGTAGCCTATAAAAAAAAAAAACAAAAAAAAACCAAAACAACACAAATGCAGCTTTCCTTAACTCCACTTGGGCTTGCTCAGTGTTTATCAGCAACAGCTTCCATGTGTTTTCCCCAGGCCATCCATAGTCACCATGTACAGCAGGAAAAAAAACACCTTACCCCTCTCTAACAAGGGGAGGAAAAGAAAAAACCAAAAAACCAACCCAGCCACAAACAAATATATAAAAATATGAGGAAAAATGGCCAAACTATTGGCCTCTCCTGCTCCTCACCTCAACACATCTGATCTGATTCCTCCCCTTCCCTGCCCTGCCAGCTTTCTACTTCTTGCCCTGCTGCTTTGCCTCCCCCCAGGCAGCAGGAAGCTGTGGCATTTGGGGACACACTACAGACAGACTGACCAGGGCTACATTTTTTTTTTTCCAGGCTGATCTTTTGTATTTATTGGAGTCATCAACATGCAGCTCCAACAATGCCCAGTCTCCAACCCGTGCCCTTTCTGCTCCCTCACAGCATCCCCAGCAGCAGGAGGGAGCAAACACTGGGACAGTGAAGAAGTGGCCTTGTCCCAGACTGAGTTATGCCCCCCTCAGCATCGTGGGGATTTGGGCTTTATCACAGGGGTATGGAGTTTGCACAATAGTTTGTGCAGAGTGAGGTGGGAACACTTAGTTACAGACTTGAAATGCTTGGCTGGGAATTGTGAACCCAACTGAACCCCAAATCCA
Organism: Scolopax mira; assembly: GCA_004320125.1. NCBI lineage: Eukaryota > Metazoa > Chordata > Aves > Charadriiformes > Scolopacidae > Scolopax > Scolopax mira. The sequence continues at coordinate 27,012 of BJBW01011130.1, read as the reverse complement.
CTGAAAATACCATTTGCTGCAGAGTATTTGGTGTTATTGGGAAAGGGGGAGCCTGATGGGACCATGGGCTCAGCCCATGCTGCTCCCCAGCTGCCCCTGTGGCCACTGGGACAGAAGCGGTCCCCAGCTCAGCTGAAGGTCCTCCCCTTGCTCCCCTTCCCTCCAAACAAGTCCCCTCAGATATACTCCACTGGGGCACAACCTTCATAAATTCCTGGTTTTACTCTTGTTCCATAAAAACAGAGCCAAAAATCCTAACTGTTTTTTTGCCAGGGTCTGGAGAACTAGGCTGGTCAACCGTGCCAGACAGAGAAAAATAAAGCAGCAATCGAAGAAAACAAACAAAAAAGCAAACAAAACCAGTCACACCATAAAGTATTTATTAAGAAACAAAGGGGGCTTTTTTCTTCATTTGTAAGAAACACTTTTTAAAGCAAGTGCCCTTTCTGAGATTTAAAAGCTGTATCAAATGGTAACATTGGTTTTACATTATTGTACATGACATTAAAAAAAAACACCACCACATCTCACAAACTTCCTTTTATTACAACTTAGGTTTCTCCGCCTTCAGTTGTAAATTAATTTCTACAGACTTAAATTTAACTTATTATTATTTTTTTTTTTAGACAAGTAAACAATATACAAAGAGATTCACCTGAATTTCATAGGTCAGAGGAGGTGTCCTTGCCAGGGCATGTGCAAGGCAGGCAGTGCGCGCTGGCGGGGGCGAGGGCTGACTTTGGTCACAGTTGGGAACACACGGATGGGCCTGTTGTCCGGCCAGGTCTCACCTGGGGACAAGCACCACCAGCTTCTGCTGAAGCCACCAGCAGCTGAAGGCACCCAAGCTCCCCTGCACCTGATGCCAACTCAGCTCTGGAAGGTCAGTGTGACCAACCTGCGTTGCGGGCAGCTAGAAACCCAAATCCCCACGACACCCAAGTGCACGTTGGGTCCTTCAGAAGCCTGGCAGCACCCAGCTGTGGTGCACCCGCTGCCTTTGGAGATCCATGGGCCGAGCAGAGCAGTCACCCGTCGCCTCCAGCAGCTGGTCGCTGCCTCGCCGAAGCCACCCAGCCTGGCTGGGGGGGCTGGGTCCCACAAGCTAATCCTTCTGTCCAGGTCCTACACGCTGAAGGGGGGTGATGGCAGCCAAGAATGGCAGGTCTGGGATAAATTACCTATTCATTTTCCCGTGTCAGTGGTCAGACGGTCTGCGTGTGGCACCTTTCCCAGCAAACCCCTGGATTTGGAAACCCTTCCGCGCCCAGGCGGCATTTAAAAACAGAGGTACAAAAAAAAAAAATAGTAGTATCACAGTTATTGCTCCATACTGATACAGTATCAGACAATAAGAAACCTTTTATCAGCTCTGCTCTGGTCGCAGTTAATTGCCCTCAGTCCTCTGTTGTGGCGTTTTGGCCGAAGAACAAATGGATGGAAATGCAGAGACTGCTTTTTTCTTCTTTTTTTTAGGAGGCAAAAAGCCCAGCCTTAAATAGTTTGTTGCATCTGGGATGCTAGATTACAATTAGCACGCTCCGATTGCTCCCAGCACGCTGCTGCCTCTTCAACCTGGAGAGTATTTTTTTTTCCCCAGATGAAGCAAAGCAAGACAGAGACAGCAGCTCCAGCACAAAAGTGCCTCCCCCTGCCCCGAGCATCCTGCCTCCTCCCTTACCCTGCAGCACCACGGGGAGCCACAGGCACCTTCATCCTCTGGTTGGGCCTTTTACCTTGTTTTAAAATACAGCTGTGCCTTCCTACTCCTCTGCCCCACAGAGAAATTAAAAAAGGGGATGGGTTTCAAAGCCCCTCCATGCCCAGGTTGGGGTGGCTTTGTGTGACACTCCCAGGCAGCAGGGCTGGGGACCTGGAGTGGGCCGATGGGGGGACAAAGTCCGTTTTTCTACAAAATTTCCTTTGAATTTTTTTGCCTCGATGGCAAGCAGGGCCCACGGTGACAACTTGTGCACATTCACACGGGTTTACTGTTTCATGGGAAGTGAGGTTAAATCAGGCGTGTTTGGAGTCACAGTACGGCCTCTCTCTGGAAGGGCAGCTTCAGTTGTACCAAAAACCTTTGCTGAGCGCCAGGAAGAGCGAGCACCTCGTACCCTGCCTCTTACTAAAAAGTTCTCAAAGACAAAAAAAGTCTGTGCAAACCATTACTGAGTCCTGATCTTGAGGCAAAACCAAATCAAGAAGGGCTTCAAGTGCACTGGAAGGAAGAGATGAGTAACTCGCACTCTTCTAATTCCTACATAAATACCAGGGACAAGGAAAATTGGTCTTTGCAAGACTCAGCCTTTTGTGGTATTCCACCCCCAAAAGAGGGGGTGCCCAAGAAGCCACGGGGGCCAGTACCAGCCCCCGTCCTGCAGGGATTGCGCTGTTCGGCCTCTCGGTTGTGATTGTCTGTGAAGCAACAGGAAACGTCACTCGGGAGCCGGCAGAGGAGAAGAGAGGTTTCTTAAGCACTGCAGGCTTGCACAGTGTAACAAAACTCTTTTTACGAATTAATTAGGCAAATACTTCTGACCATGTCATACCTGAAGGGCACTTAATGGCTCCGGCATTTACCTGGCGAGTACAGCCATCTGAAATGCATTTGCATTTTCAGCATAATCCTTCGCCGCCGTAAATCCTGCACTGGGACGGGAGCGGGAATTCAGAGACACCATCCTACAGTTTCTGGCAACGGACCCCGACGAAAATAAATGAGTTTATAAACACTCTCTGACATGCATGAGCCTTTCAAAATTATTTACAAAGGATGTCCTGGGAGCTTTGTTCCGAGGAAGTTATTTCTCCTCCGTTCAGTTTTCAGATGTTAAAAATCTGTCGGGTGGGGAGGGGGAGGAGGAAGGCGTCAGCGCTACACAGTCACAGCCGGGTACATCTTCTGCTCGCTGTTGGCGTGTGGGTAGGGAGACTGGATCTGCCTGTAGCCGCTCTGCAAACCGTCGAGGAAGGGGGGCACCGGGGTGAGGGGCATGGAGTCGTGCTGCACGGCGTAGCCCACGTACTGGGGGTGCAGGTACTGCCCCTGGTGGGGCACGATCTGGGTGGCCTGCTGGCAGTTCAGCACCGAGAAGTTCGTCGGCATGTTGACGTAGACGTTGTTCATGGTCCCTTCTGGCAAACAGCAGTTGGTCTGGGACCTGGTCGGGGGGGCTCTGGCCCCCGAGTTGGCGCTGGAGCTGGAGCTGGCGGCGGTGCTCGACTGGCGGGAAGAGGAGCCCCGGGAAGTGCTGGCACTTGGGATCATGGGGATAGTCTCCATCAGGCGGGTGCCCCCGGGGGCTCGGCTCTGCTGGGGCTCCTGTTTGGGCCGCAGGCATCTGCAGCAGCAAGCTGCCACCAGCGACCCCAAGATGATGAAGGCGACAAATACAGATCCAACGATAAGGAAGGGCACGTAGATGGGCACTGCAACAGCAAGGAAAATGTCGTCACCGGGGGGACAAGGACAAGGCTCAGCGGCTCTGGCAGAAGGTCCCATCCCCCAAGCCCAGCCCACATCCCCTCAGCACGGGTCAGTGCAGGGTGAACGCTAAAAGCCGTGTGTGCAGCCGAGCACTTTGCACCGGGAGGGTGGAAAGGGCTGCTCAAACCAACAGCTGGAGTTTCCAAAGGCATCTCTGAAGTTGTTAGCAGGGAGGAAAGCCCACAGCTCACACCTCCAGGGAGGATGGCTGGCTCCTGTCCATCGTGGTCTAGTCCAAATCACCCACCGCTCCACATCTGACCAGATCTTGTCTCCAGTACACCCCACTAGCAAAAAGCAGTGCCAGAAGGAGATACTTTGGGGGTAGGATCCCTGCTCAGGGATTGAGAGCACAAGGTGATCAAACCCTGGTGCCACATCACATCCCTCCCCATCGCAAGCCCTCTTTGGCTGCTGTCACCCTTAGGGCAGTGGGACAGCCAGGCAGTGACTGGGCAGCAGCTAGGGGGGCTTTGCCACCCCGCAGCCCTGGGGACGAGTGTCCAGCTGCTCTGTGCTTCAGTCCTGGGTTCAAGGAGAAAACATGGGGCAGGCAGTGGGGCAACAGCACCACACTCCAAAGTTTCACTACCAGCAGAGGGGCAGCATCCCTCCTTGAGAGGCTTAAAGATGGGACATCAGAGCAAGAGGAGTGAGGGTGGGAGCAGAAAGTACATGCGATGCTTCAGTGGTGGGATTAGAAGGCCAGCAAGGCAGATGGTGAACACCATCTTTGGGAGTACCTGGGCTCTGGTCACTCTGCACTCCCAGGGAAAAAGCTGCTTTCTCCACCTTAGTAGAAAATCTACATGGATAGATGTGGATATAACAAGGGGAGAAGTGCCTCCCTTCAGCACTTGTGAAGGCTCCCAACAACATGCCTGAGCTTTGTCATTTCCACCAAAACCCAGCAGCCCTGAGAATCGGGCAGGGCTGCAGACATGACCAGGGGTAACGCAGCCTCTGCCAACAACATGCCCTGGGCACAGGGGGAGGGGACACAGCTGTCCCTCCTGTGAGATAACCTGTGCCAGCACAGGGCCATGGCTCCCAAACCTGCCGAGTGGTAATCATTAAGCAAAATGCCTTGCTCTCTAAACTGCAGAGGGGGTTATCTGCCCCCTCAAGTCAGAGTACCTCCTTGCACAGCCGAGTGCAGCAAGTTGTTATATTAACCAAAAGGCCACATATCTCCTATTTTCTTCCGGTATTTTTGCACTTTTCAGACAAAAGGCTTGTAAATTTTCTCTCTACCTCCCTGCTTGGTGCTACAGTAGCTCCTTGGCAGGTGCACGCACTTGCCACAGTCTGCAACACGCAAGTTTTACAAGAGTAAATCTGCCCTAATTATAACATCACTTCAGGCTACTTCTGGTGCATTCAGCATGTGGGAATGGCAGCAAAGATGCTGGGAAGCCAGCGAGGCATTTTTTTTTTTTTTAAACAGCATTAGAAAGACTCGAGTTTATCCTTGAAACTCAGCCTTGTACAAAGCAGTCCTAAGAGGGGGAATGTGAGCTGGAGGTACATACACAGTTAGAGCGGGGACCGGCCAGGAGTAATTTTGAGATGTCATGTTACTTTTTTTTTTGTTGTTCATATGGGGTTTCTCTTTTTCCTTCCCTTTTTAATCGGGAGCACAAAGGGGGCTGCGGAGGCAGCTGAGAGCGGTGGCGGAGCCGCACACGACAAACAGCTTGTCCGAGGCCGTGGGAAGGTGGTGTCACCCCCTTCTGAAAAAGACAGGGCTGGACTTTTCAAACAAGAGGAAGGGGGAAAGGGCAGTATCCACGCGTGGGTACTTTTCCCCGTTTAACAGCTGCAGAAGGGCTCGGCTGCCCCCACCTCCCTTCCTGGCGCCCCACGGATTCATCGGTGGAGGCCACCGGCGCCAAGGGGAAGGAGCGGGCGGTAAGTTTGCCGCAAACCCAAAGAGGCTCCCCCAGAGCCCCCACCGGTCCTCGGGAGACTCCCCCCCACCCCGGTGCCGGGCCAGCCGCCCCGCCGGTGCCGCCTCACCTGCCGCCCCGTCGGGGCCGTCCTTGCCGGGCCGTCCCGCCTCGCCGCCCCCCTGCCGCCGGTCGTTGTCGCAAGCTCCCTGGTCCAGGCGCGCCTCGGGGCTGGAGCAGCAGTACCGGAGGGCGCAGCTGCCGCAGCAGATGGTGGCGTCGCCGCCGTCGAAGCGTTCGGGGCACTGGAAGCCGTCCCGCCAGCCCCCCTGCCCGTCCAGCCAGCCGTGGCAGTACTCGCCGCTGGCCGCGGCCCCCGCCGCCAGCAGCAGCAGCAGCCAGCCCAGCGCCGCCAGCAGCAGCAGCCAGCCCCGCATGGCGCCGCCGAGGCGGAGGGCGGGGAGGGGGCGCGGGTCAGAGCCCCCCCGCTGCGGGGCAGCGCCGACCGGCCCCCCGAGGCAGGCAGCCGCCGCGCTGCGGGGACCCCCGCCGCCGCCTCATGCCCCGCGCCGCGCCCATGGGCGAAGGCAAGCGGAGGAGGGAAGGAGGGCGACCCTCCGCCCGCCCGGCGGCCGCCGAGCCGCCGCCGCTGCCGCCGTGCGCCCCGTCCGGCGCCGCCGCCGCCGCTGAGGTGAAGGGAGCGGCCGCGCCCCGCCCTTATAGGCAGCGGCCGCCGCCCAGTGCGCATGCGCCCGCCCCGCCCCGGCCCCCGACGGGGCGGCCCCGCGTCCCGCTCCCACCCCCGGCCCCCCCCCCCCGCACCCCGCCGGCGGGGCCGGGAGCGCTGGCACCCGAGGGCAGCCCCCTGTGCCCGACGTGTGGGAGCTGCCGGGGGCAGCGGCCCCAGGGAAGCACAGACCACCTTTCATGTCAGAGGCAGCTGCTGAACCGGCCCGCGGCTCCCGCAAAAAACATCTCACTCCCAGCAGGGAAAACAAGAGTTAAGTGCTTCTACTTCAAAGCATCAGAAATAGGGAAGGCAGGAGAGGAGGGATAACACAAAAGCTTGCCCTCCATCCTTCCCAGCTCCCTGTTCAACGGGAGGAAAATCGTGGACACCCCACCTTGAGTCTGAGCTCCCGAACCCCTCACAGTCAGGTACTGCGGACGGATGTTGGGGCTGGCTGAGCCAGCACACGTTGGGCAGGAAGAAAAGAAGAAAAAGGACAAATCAGAGCAAGCTGTAACAATAATAAGTAAGGAACAACAGTCCCTCTCCCTCCCCCTCGGGTGTCCATCTTTCAAATTCCCCTGGATAAAGCAGGAACACAGACCTGTCACCTCATTCCATATCTCCATCTATTTCACCTTATTCTGAACCTCCATCTGTTTTGGCTGAAACCTCTTTAGAGCTACAGAAAGGAAAACCCTGTGCCGGGACTCTGAGCTGCCGGGTGTGCAACTTGCCCTTGCTCTTAGGGATGTTTTGCTTCCCTATTGGGCTTCCACCCCACACTCTACATGCAGCTTAAAGATTCCCATGATGGTAAGAGAGACACAAAACTGGCAGCAACTCCTCTCCCCTTTTAATTTGGGCCCATTGGAGATAAACTTTAGATAGGGGATGGATGCTTTCGTCTCTTCTCCTTTGGTATATGCAGTTCCATTCTTGGTAGCCTAGTCAACAGCAAATTGATTTCACCTACTTGGGAACAAATGAGATTACCTGCTCTTCATTGCCCAGCCCTGGATGCCAAACAGGCATTTATGTGCCTTTCTCATTATCTTTAGCTTGTGTAGCAACTGTTACATCATCAATTTAAAGAATTTTGAAACCTTATTAGGAACCGCAAAAATCAGGATTCAGGAATTACTTTGACTCTGCAAGTTGCGTCTGCAACGTTATATATCAGGATTGCAAGTTAAAACTCATCTCCTGAAGTCATCTCCCTCCTTCTGCCAGAGAAAAGCTAGACTTCATCGTCACGGTACTATCGTTTAGATCACTTGGCATGTAAAAGCCAGGCCGTGCTTACTGCAAGAGCTGGATTTTATTGCAGTTTGTACACTCACATATTGCAGCTTAACACTTCATCAGTAGAGATTCCTCTTCCTGGTAATATAAAATAATGGAATCAGCTCCCATCTGAAAGCCAAGCTGCAGGGCTTCTTTATTAAAAAAAAAAACCAAACAACACAAAACCTGTTTGTTTTGTTGTTTGAGTTGTCTTTTAAACTTATAAACAAATTATCTCGGAGCCAGAAATCCTTGTGGGTTTTTTTTTTTTTTTTTTTTTTTTACATTCATCCTGGGAAAGTCACTTCTCAGGTAAAAGTGTCTTTCCCTGCTGATAAAGCAATGCCTTGCTGCCCCCGTGTGAAGTTACTGGGAAGGGAAGTGCTATTAAAACCCCGTGGCCATGGTTTTTGAACAGAGAACTGTTGTGAGCAAGAGCACACAGTTCTTACTGACAGCTCGTACTGCTGCAAGTCCCAAAGTGGGGATAGTTACCAGAATATAGGAGCTTAACTTAGTAGGGTTTCCTCTTCCTGCCCTGGTTATTAGCTATCTTTTACATGAGCGTGGCTATACCTATGGTAAGTGTTATTTAAACACCATCCATATATTTAAAAAGCCCAAACTGCTACTCCAATTGTGGTATTACATGCATAAGCTGGCCTGGTTTTTATTTCTGCTTAGGGAACATATTTAATAACTACATTTTAAAATACACGTGTATTCATAACAGAAAGGCTTTCTTTTATTGGCTCTCATTTCCTGGAAAGTAATTAGAACAAGATGACCTAAGGAAAAAAAAAATAAAAAAAAAAGCAAGCACTCACAGAAAGAGTTAAAGGACTGTAAAAATGACTCTGAATGAAATGATAGGAAGCCAGCTCGCCCCTCAAGGGCTGGGTGGCCCTGGCGGTCCCGGCGTAGCCAGCAGTGACAGCAGAGGTCGGCGCTGGCACCACGTTGTCACAGCCAGCACGGACACCTCCAGTATCACACGTCTGGCTCCAAAAGGCACCGCTGCCCTGATAAGGGGGCAAAGGGCTGCAGGCTGAAGGGAAGTGACCGGGTGACAATATCTGTAAGCGCGGGGGGACATCTCCCTCCAGATTCACGAGGATGTTTCTCAGAAAACACCCCCTCAAATTCCAACACTGAGCCCCATCAGACCAGGGCTTTAGGGAATTCTTAGCCCTGTCCCACTGCTCGGCCCTGCTCAATACCAGGATAATACCGTGGCTCTTCTCCCGGGAGTCTTAGTACACTGATTTTTTTGGAGCTCCCACTTCCTGCAGACACAACAAATTGCTGTTACGGTATAAAAGCCAAGGAGGTGATGTACACACCTTCAGATTGAAAGGGGTGCTGGGTCCTAATAGAATTATTATTTCTGCTGTAGCCAACAGGAAGGAATTTTAGGGTTTTTTCTTCTCCTCAGACAAGGAATGGAAGAATTACTTATGATGGACTAAATCCGTCTTCTCACAGCCTGCCCTCCCAGTGAGACTGGCTAACTTGACAAGGCATCATTATTATAAAGTTATTTCAACTGAAAAAAAGAAAAAACCCAAAGTACAGGAATTTCCCCTCCAGTTTCTGCCGCACAGAGCATAAAGCACGAGCTTTATTTTATCAAATGCAGGAAGAGAAACAGAATTTCACTGTTGCTCACCCCCTAATGCCAGAGCACAAGACAAGGATTTAGGCACAATATCATGACAACAGCATCACTATGGAGCCATAACCCGGATTGCTGCCTGCACAGTAGGATTAATGAGATGCAAACAAGAAAAAGGTGCTTCTCCTCTTGGTATAGTTCAGTGGGACTTCAACTACAACCTAATCTGCAGGTTTTGATTTGAGATAGGGATTACTAGCACAGATGAGCGAGAAGCGGCAACTTGGTGCAGAAGATTAACAGTATCAGAACATGTTCTAGATCAGGATATTTTTGTGAACTGCTTACAAAAGAAGTAACGAGCTCTGGTTTTTAATGTTGCTATTTCTGTCGCAGCTGGAATGCTGTCACCATCCATCTGCCCGAGCCCTCGATCCTTCCCGAGCATCCCTTTTGCCCCAGCACTCCTCAGCAGCGCCAGAGCCTGGTAAAGCCCCTCACCACCACCACCACCACCACCACAGCACGGGGATCACCACAGCAGAGCAACAAATAATAGTTGTAGGGGCCACTGTGGTGCCAAAAATAAAGCGCAGGGAGAGGCGATGTGGAAGGTGACACTTCTCAAGCATATAGTGACAAATTGCTGATACTCAGAAAAGCATTTCTAGCTAAATATTGTTGCTAATAAAGTATAAATTCAATTGATAGCCTTTTTTTAGGTTTACATCCTTCAGTATAGCGATTCTTCCTCAACCTGGACGAGCTACTGCAGCCCCCCTGCTGTTCCAGCCACTTCTGCCCATCTCCCATATAAGCAGGAGGTTGCTATGGGCACTTTTGTGACTGGGATCATCACCTCTGAAGCATACCCTGTCACCCCAATGTGCCACATTAAATACACAGAGTATTACCATGCCCAAAGCCAACACAAATGACATTAAAAGCCATCCCTTTTTACTCTTGGAGCAGAGCTCAGCATCGACTTTGCTTTGCTGCTGCAAGATCAAGGAGGAACTTTGCCCTTGTGGTCTGTACTGCATGAGCTTAGCTTGGCCAGAGAGGGTCTCATCCCCCCCAGAAATAAGGGTTGTTTCTGGTTTGGCTGCTGGAGGGACACAAACACCCACCTGCTCGCTGAAAGCCACTCTCCCAGTTTAATTTAAGCATTACACTGCTACCATGGAGGGAAGCAACGGTGGTGGTAGCTACAGTGAGTTCCTTCAGCAGGCAAAAGAGAAGGTAAAAGGAAAAAAAAAAAGACCATTCCTATTTGAAAGTGATATTCCATGGCACCTGCCTTTTGCTGGCACTTCTATCAGTTCACTTTGCCCGACCTGATGCTAAATCAGAACCTCTGTGGCCACGTTTGGTGTTGAGGATAACGGAGGCACCGGGGAGCTGAGCCAGGCATGGCTGCAGGACAGAATAAAGGCAGCACACAAGACACAGGTATGGTCACCATCACTGCTCCACCCACCTCCAGCAGAGATGGAGAAGTGCCCCCACTGAGGACTAGGGCAGTGCTGGCTTAACTACTCATTAAACTCCATTTAGCATTTGGGCCCATCCATTCCAAGCCTTATTTTGAAAGGTGGGGGTTTTTTTAAGGACTCCATTATGTCACGTACCTTACCTTACCCCTGGACAGAAAACAGCAAAAGTGCTTATGCCCAAAGGTTTGATTCCTTTCTGTGTATGCTGAAAAGGAAATCAAAGCAGGAATAGGAACTGATGGAGAGGGTACAGCAGAGGGCTACAAAGATGATCAGGGGCCTGGAGCATCTCTCCTATGAGGAAAGGCTGAGGGATTTGGGTCTTTTTAGTCTGGAGAAGACTGAGGAGGGATCTGATCAGTATCTATAAATACTTAAAGGGTGGGCATCAAGAGGAAGGGACCAGTCTTTTTTCAGTGATGCCCAGGACAAGACAAGAGGTATAGGACACAAACTTAAAAAGTTCCATCTAAACATGAGGAGGAACTTTTTTACTTTGAGGGTGGCAGAGCACTGGAACAGGCTGCCCAGGGAGGTGGTGGAGTCTCCATCTCTGGAGACATTCAAAACCCGCCTGGTCACATTCCTCTGTAACCTGCTCTGGGTGGAACTGTGAAGTCTGTGCTCCTTTCCCTTTTTACTACACCATAGCACCTGATCCAAACCTCACCATCCTAGCCTGCTTTTGTGACTGGGATCATCACCTCTGAAGCACACCCTGTCACCCCAATGTGCCACATGAAATACACAGAGCCAGCAAGGAACTGCTTGCCTGGGAGGTATATACCAGCCTCTAGTCAGAATCAAATTTTGGAAGCAATTCTGTCTAGAAGGTCATGTTCTTAGGGAGCTGCTGTCTCAACACATGCCGTAGAGTAACACCTGCATTGAAGAGGGGAAAAAAAAAAAAAAAAAAAGAGGGAAGTTATTAGTTTGTGAGACATTAGTTGAACAAAACCATATGCTTCCCTTGGTTGGCTATTGACCCGTTTAGGACAGGAATTCCATTCCATGCAAGCATTTAGCAGAACCGATCCCGGTAGGAGCAGTTTGTACCCAAAATCAACCCAGCAGCTTTTCTAGAAGCCTGCAGAAGTTTCTGAATTTAATCATAACCTGTTGATAGTGAACTAGCATTGCTTTAACTTCTGAAAGGCGAGAAAACAAAAAGCAAGCCCTTCTTCAGAATAGTTATGAAAGCTAAAGTTAGCACATAACATACCTCCTGACTGTGGGGCTTCAACTGCAGCGATGGGCTAGAAAGATTAAATTCCTCAGGCTGAGTGAAAAAGCATTAAGTAATGAACCTCACAACAACAGGACTCAAATGGGTCAAGAATGATCATTCAAATATTGGTGAAGTTTAGCAAAATCCTACTACCTTAAAAAAAAAAAAAGTAGTGGTGTAAGAAAATGTGAATGACCTGGAAACAAAAGGTGACACACTATATGACAACTCTGCCTGCAAGGGCTGTGTGGTGGCAGTTTATAACTGGCAGCCTCCTGGCACCTGGTGAAAGCAGCATTCTCCAGGAGAGCTACTGGAATCCTAATGGGAATCCCTTATTTTCCCTTTGTTATGGAGTTAATTTTTAATCCCCACCCTCCTCCCCCCCATGAGTAAAAAATGTCACTCACCCAGAAAATTAAAAGTGTTATGAGCATCTATTTCTGCCTACTAAACACAACATTCAACCAACACAAAAAATTGTATTACAAATTCAGTTGATTAGGGACTGCAAAAATACCAGCATATAAATATTCACCACTGAGTTCAGAAGAAACAATCCCCAACAGAATTGAGGCGAGTTGTCCCATTTGCAGTAGGAATGGTAGTGCTCAACATCCCCTCATCTCCTCCCCCTTCACCTCCTCCATCCATTCTCCTTTAGAGCAACCTACCTGGCCGGTGGGAACCTGTTGGTTACAGCTGGGTTGAAGCTCCACAGGCACTGTCATGGTGGGTAACCCCCATCTTGGTGTCCCTCCCCTCCCCAAGCTCAGCTGCTGACCTTCATGAGAAGTTGTTCGAATCTACTACAGGGATACTTTAACCATCCAGCAGGGTCTGGAGATACCAGCCACAGGATCGAAAGGTACCAGTAGAGGGAAGAGGAGAAACAGCCTGACAGCACAATCCCACCAATTAGTCCAAAACCCACATAATTTATTGCTGGAAGTTGTTTTATGCATAGCCAGTTCTCTGTTCTTATAAACTTTTGAATAAGAGTTTTAGAGAAACAAGCTTTTGTAGAGCACAAGGCATTTATGCTCTATAGTACAGACAGATTTTTCTATTTTCTCATTTTCTAAATTGTCATTAAAAGCCTACAAGGTGCTTCTTTCCCATCTTCTGCTAAGACATTCAAGGCATTAGAACCAGTAACAGGACAGAGCTGACATGATTGACTCTGGATTATTTCTACTATTAACATGAGTAGAGAAGTGGGGAAAAACCCCAGAGAACTACCACTGATATCAAAGAGGGGGAAAAAAGACCACTAAGCCTGGATTCCTGAACTTTTTTTTTAATTTTAAAAATGATGCTATAAGCAGCTGTACAAAAAGGTGTAAACTAGTAAAAAGAATCACATCCTTCATATGCGACTTCAGCCTTCCTCCAGTACGTGTTTTTCTTTCTTTACAGAGCAAATAATCCAGACTTAATTTCACAGTGCCTAAGTCCAGGTCAGCTTCTTAATATGCCTTATAGAGGCCACACCCTGAATGTAACATGTAGTTTGCCTTCTAATTATATTACATATCTTTAAATTGGAAAAAAAAATTGAAAAAAATATCACTGGAAACAGTGTATACAATGCCGATGCCTGAAAATCATGGTTAAATTCAACCACCCAGCTGGTATTCTGGAAACATAATTATTTCAAATCTCATTTTGACTTTAGTTTGTCCTCCAGTGTGTGATTATTTTATTACATACACACTTTTTCACTTAGGCTAAATTAAGGACATAACTTGCCTTCATGTGAAAAGAAACAGAACACAGGCAGCCTGTAAAGAGATTCTAGACAAACCCCCAATATAATACCTCCCTTCACCCCTCCACTTTCAACCCAGAGATCAGGGCTCTAACTTCAGCCACAACAATTTTACAGATATAAATACTAGAATAAACAATATTAGTTGATGATGTCCTTGTTTCTCCTACACCCCAGGAGAACAACAGGAAAGGGTCTTTCAAACAGGCAAATATGTATTACAAGGATCACAGCATTATTGTTTTATTGTTTGCACAATGGTAAGTCGCACATATGGACAAACAGTACACATTTAGAATTAGTTTCACAAATTAATACATTACAAGAGAGTCCAGTGGTTTAACATATTAACTATTAAAAAAAGCAATAACAAAGGAATACAAACATTACGGTTCTGACTGCAGCCCAATACAAGTTTAAAAAAAAGGTTGAAATCAAAATAAACTGTAAGCTTTATTTTTTTCCAAGACATAAAAACCCCACATTATATCCCTTCATAAGAGACTGCTCACAAGGATGCAATAACATACAAATACAAAAGTGAAGAATTCTGTGCTCAGTTTTCCTTAATTATATCAGATCAAATGACAAACTGAACATTTGTCAAAGAATAATCACCACTGAATGCAGACATTTCCAAAACATACAAAATGGTAATAACACTTTTAACAATAGAAAGCAAATAACCTGGTACTAGAAAAAACTCTTAAGCACTGTAACTGTTTTAGAAAAAAAGGTGCTTTTGTGAAAATGATTGTGAACATTCATTTGATGCATGTTATATACAAAACTTCTTCTACATAAAAAGCAACTCGGCTCCAAAGTTCCATGTTCACACTTCAACCTCTATCTTTATTTGCTAAGATTCAATTATCTATCATTCATCTCATCTCCTTAAGATGTTTTCCCAGCTATTTCTAGCACACACTGAATTGGAAATGCAGCACAACAAGGTATGATGTTGTAATACGCAAGATTCATTAATTACTGTTGCAATAGCTTTAACCTTCAAATTACATCATTTTCCTCCTCCACTCTTTAGCAGCAACTTTATTGTACTATATACCTCGTATTGAAAGCAGATATGCAACTGCTTTTAAGTCAATGCTAGTGGTGCTGGCAAGAAGCTAGTGAATCAACTCTGTTTTGTACCAGCTAATTCAGGTTTTTCATTAGAATAGCATATCCTATCCCCCCCAGCTGCAGGGAAAAGCTCATCCAGCCTGACAACTCTCTGCTTACACACAGACCTTGTGGCATCCTGAGCTTTCAGCTGAAATCCTGCAATGTCCTACCGTTCAGCTCAGGAGACAAACCAAAACTAAACAGTTTGGGAGCATTACCTACAAAACGTCTGTGTCAAAATCTCACATTCTCCCATAGAGTTGGCTGCTAAATGGGTCAAAGAAAAAGGTTTTTTTTTAAAAAAAAATCCAGCCACTATTTATCAAACTTTATGAAATAGTAAACATTATATTTCAGCTGGTCTTAAACAACAAAACACAAGAAGCAATGATGACAGAGCCTGGGACCCACAATTTGAATCTCCTAGGAGCATCAAGGTATGGGACCACAGGGCAACATGGAGAAACAGAACACACAAAGGAAAGGAGACCTGTCTATGGGGCAAGGTTTCCACATCTGTATTTTATATATATATACACATACATACACACAGATGTGTGCACTGTACTGTATATATTTACATCCATATACACAAAAACACCCTGAAGTAGATTTAAAGGCCATATCCAGGAACAGAAGATATGAACTCTAGTATTTGTACTAGAATATATTTTATCTGTACAAAAAAACAAATATGCATATATTCATATGGTATAAAGCTTATTAACAAAAAAATATTCTGCTACTAACATTAGGTTAAATAGATGGTTTTACAAGATTCTTTAATAATAATGCAGTATAGAACATTTCTAAAACTAGAGCCAAAAATAAAAATACATAAACGAGTTTCTATTCACAAGAAAATAGCTGTTCAATATGATTTCATTCTGTACTTCAGACTAGGGAAAAGTAGCAAAATTTTTATAAATCTCCTGGGATGCAATTTAATTAATGCATCAATCTAGAAAAATAGACTTTTCAGATGAACAAAGTTGATTCACTTCCCCTTCCCTAAAAGGGATGCCTATCTTTTCCCTCGCTTGTTTCCAGCTGGAGGTTTCTTCAGCTGAAGAAGTTGCCCTCCTGTCCCAAAACCTGCAGAGGCAGGATTAGACACCCCGAATGTCAGGCCAGCTGATGCTGTGATGCCAGGATTGCTGAAGTTAAACCCAGATGTAGTCGAGCTGCCAAAGCCTTGTGAAGGAGGGAAAAATATTTCAAAACACAAGTTATAACAGGATTGCAAGTTTGTTCTCCTTGAAGTTATGAACACCAGTCACTTCATTACCTGTATTTGTAATACTTTATAGTCATGGATTTACAGCACATGCCACATTGCTAACACACCTGGACTTGCTATGGCAACTTGGACATGACAACACTACCACAGGCTACCTCAGAGATTGTAAGCAATTATATCCTAAATCACAAGTCTACTATGCCGTTATCAACAGTAGCAACCAAAAGTCCCACTGAAATTGTACAATAGAAGAACCATAAATCCTCAAGTTCTCAGTCTAAACACATAATGTGTTACGTTGGGTGGGAGGGGAGGCAGAAGTCCACACATCCCACGGCCCCACTCATGTCACTCACAGCAGGTACGTGGCACAGCTGACATCAGAGCTCCCAGCCTTGTGCCCTACTGACCAGGCCACCTTTGCCTGTCTTTATAACGTACATAGCATTGACCACGCCTGAAAAGGCTCAAGATCCTTGCCAAATTCTTGGTTCAGCTATAAAATATTGTCAGTTGAAGAAAATCTGCCTAAAGTTTTCACCAACAGTAAGACCAACTCATCGTACTTCCTTTTGTGTGTATCAGTTATGCACAAGCAACTTGGATAATAATTGAAACAAATATCTTTCATAACCAAAATTGTTCTTGCAAGTTGCCTTTTCACTTCAAGTATATATCTTGAAGAGATAACACATAAGCATCGCCTCCTACAGAAGTCATGAATGCCTCTCATAATAACACTGTATGTGATCTATAATGTCAAGAGTTCAGTAGGCAAAGGTCAAGAGCTCAAAGTACCTCCACATAAGCTGCTTCTAGATGCAGGGATTATTTTGAGGCATGCAGGGAAGGCAGCCTGAGCTTTGAGTAATGTTAGAATAAGAAAGAGATGCATGAACTGTATGAGAGAAGACTGAGAATGTGCTTGTTAATTTAGATAGAACTTAGAAAGTAATAGCTGGTATGTTAGAGGTGACATTTAGGGCAGCCACAAAAGTGTAGAAAGGCAGAAAAGAAATTCATCTAAATGGCTTTGTCCCATCACGGCAGCATAACAAGGCCATTCTATGAACTTCTTTTATTAAAAGTAAACCAAAGCCTGAAGTAGAATACTTAAATGAAAAATGTTCAAGAAAAAACTTTGAACAGGGTATAGGTTCAGTCTTATTCCTGTTGCAAGGAAAGAGGATCACTCAGTTCTAGAGGGAAGAGTCACAAAGTCTATAACCATAGCTACAATGGGATCAAGGACTCTTATCACTTAAGTGTAAACAATCATTTTCAGAAAGTAAATGACAACCTGCCCTTTGGGGGGATAGAGTTGGTATCTTTGGGGGCATAGACGTGGCATCTCCCTGAAGGACTTTAGAGTGCACTTTATTCATTGGGATTTTGCATTTCTGCTTCAGCCAGCCCTTTAGACAGATAAGCCAAACAGGGCTTCAGCAGATCTCAAAGGCAACCCGTGTCTGCCCTCATCCCTCACACCACAATAGGTGCTCCAGATCAAAAAGGATTTCCAGCACAGCTTTGATTGACTTTCTATAGCCTCTGCATCTAAAAGCTGCTCATAGTTATATGCATGGATCATATGGGAGTCTGTTTTTCAGCAGTAAGTCCAGCCATGATACCACTTGATTTTCTCTTACTCTGCATACTGAGACTGCTATTTTCAATAAAAGTAACCCTCCAACACAAATTCTCAACTCAGCTCTTCAAAGCAGATTTAACATCTTTGTTTTCACAAAAATTGTGCCTGTGTACAGACCTCCCCTGCTTAACATTATAAATTCAACAGTGATTTATTTTTTTTGTTTCCCATAATTTTGGGTTCTAAATGCTCTTTACAACATCCCACTTGCATCAGCCTTTTCAGTTGCCATCAAACGAATAAGAGTATGAATTAATTGGTACTTGATTTGGAATCAGCTTTCCATCTGTGTTTCCAACAGCTTTTCACCTGCTGACACAGTGGTCACAACAACTGGTCCTGGACTAAGCCAAATTTACTATTAGAAGGTGCTCAAGTACTGTCAGAGGACTCAGAATTTTCTCTTCAACTATACAAACTGAAATTGAGAAGTAACACTACTAGAAACACACTCAAATCTTTCAAAGCAATTAAATCTAACTCATAACTTACAAACACTTCACAGATGTTATTTGGGGATCTATAATTTTCATTCTAAAGTAAGAACAAACTCATGGAAAACACGTAGAGGAGACTCGGGGTGACAGAACACTTACTAGACATTAGTTTGGGAAAATACTTAAGTGCTCACATCTAGATACAAGCAGTAACAACAGTAGATCTCAATCCTTATTTGCCCCATTTTCCAAGCTTTTTCAAAAGAAAAAGATTCAGAAACAAGATACAACTATCATATGGTAATATAAACTAGAATATTGTTTCAGGATACTGTAAATGTTATCTAAGAAGCAGGACATTAAAATTAAAAAAATATAACTTGGCTAGCCTCAAGCATCAGTCATAAATTAAAAAATGGATAGATAAAATTAAACTAAAGATGATATGCACTCTAGAAGCTATTCAGCAAAGGATTTCAGATATGAAAGGTAGAAGTTAATGTGCCTCTAGTCTATCAAATATTTATGGAGGTTTCTATTCCATAATTCCAGCCTAGATCAGGATTTCATGGCCTCTTTATTTTACAAGCCCAAAATAACAGGAATTACATTTACATATTCCTGGTTACCACCTTCTGTAGCTGAGACTCTTGAAATAACTGAAAAAAACCCCATTCATTTTATTGGGTCCAGCTGCCTCACTGGTAAAGAGAGGCTGGGGGCACTGTCACTGTAACAAAGCCTGGTTTGAGGAATACAGTGAAGTGACATTTAAATTGTCTCACAACCACCAACCCAGCCAAGATAGACTTGCTATTTTGTTTATTAGCGGTAGACAACTGAACCATACAACTAGTTTTCTAATTATATTTTTAATATACCAAAACCTAAATTATGTATTTTGTAACTTAGCAGCTTGAAATGCTGCAATACTATTTATATAAATATCAACAAAAGGCAATTTAATATAGGCTTGGGAAAAATAAGCTTGTCACCAACAAAATTAAACCCAAAAAGTGAAATGAGTACTAAGTAGTTCAACTGACACAGAAATGCTTTCAAAGTAGTTAAAATGTATTATGGACATCTTGCAGAGATACAATACCTGTACCTTACTATTCAAACAGAAAGGATAAACAGAAAAACAGCTTTAAGGAAAGCTGGACTTCTAAAAAAATTTTTTTTTTTTTTTTGTAAACTTGTAAACACAGGATGTGGAATTACTAGTATATTTGTCATAAATTTATACAATACATCAGTAAACTGTGGCATCTGATCTGATGCACCTGATTTCCTTCCTAATTAGATGATGCACCTGCTTCCACTCCTAATTAGACAGACACCATCAATCAGAAAACACCCAGAAGAACCTAAAAACTTCTCTGAAAAATGTGTATTTAACAAGCAAATAGTTACTTTAATGATTATACACACATGCAACCTTAAGCACATTTGTTTTGGTAGCTTTCTTAGACTGAGAGCAGCAGCTTGACTCTAACACTCTTGCTTTAAGATAAATTTGAATTCAAGAGAAATGAACCAACCTGCACTTAGACTTCCTGATGGCTTACTTGTAGTTCCAAACCCAAACGATGATGCTCCTGTGGCACTACTTCCAAAGGCAGAGCTACTTCCAAATCCTAGTAGAATAATAGTAAAGACATACAACAACAAAAATTACAGACACAGCAATTAAAGGCACATAGGGTTGGAGTGTGTATTCTAAAACCAAACATAAATCTAAGCACAATTTTGTAAAAAAACCTAAGATCATTGACTCAAGAGTGTTTTCTTCTCAACACAGTGTTGCATTAAGAAAACAGTGCTAACAGCAAAGTGGTGAAGAAAAATACTTCCTTCAAAACACAAACTGAGTAAAGGAAAAGCTATAAAAACAGGTGAAGCAATTTATCAGAATTTACAGAAGCATTATTGAAATTGGCAAGAAAACCGTATCCAAATGAGCCAAAACTAAGAAAATTCAGACACAAGTTCTATGACTTCTATTATAGAAAGCCACAAGTTTCATCCACAACTCCAAAAGAAAAGATCTCTACACTTAAGACAGAGTAAACATTTTCTTGAGTTTACACTGGACTTATTTTAGAATCATTTGTCCCCTACCCAGGAAACCACAAATAGGTTAAATACAAAATAGAAACAAAATTCCACAATATTTGATGGGAAAAACTATCATATAAAGGGCAGCCATATTACAGCTATGTTTTATTACGTAGCTGTAATAAAACTCGTTCAGTTAATCTTGTAATTGACATTTATAATTTCATAGTATAAATATTTCAAGATTTCAAATTGTATTATTAATATGAGATCACTTCAAACAGGAAAGTAAGTTGATATCTGCAGTTTGAGATAGAAGCCAGACAAAAGGAACCATATTCTCTGATTTTGCCTGTCTCGAGAGATTTGCAAAAAGAGAACAGTATTTGTATTTGAGGGATTTATGCTCCCATCAAGTGTCAGGGAAAATACTAGCATTTTACTGCAAATTGAGCCTTTACCATTCTTTCACAGAAGTAATTTTTATATTTTAAAACTAGTAAAGACCAAACACAGTCTGAAGCAGTGTTTTCTAGTCTTCTGCAATTTTAAAATCAACTAAGTTTTAAGGGTATATAAAAGCAAGTATCATTTGAATGTAAGATAGTTTATTTAAATGATACACTGTTTTGTCCTATTGAGTTTGAAATTAATTACCAATGGTGCAGCAAGGTGCCTGCAAATATTTAATGAAGTATAGGATCTATACGCTACATACCATCTACACTTAAATGCAAAAGCCTCTATCTTTATCACTGGCAAAATTCACAGAAATTTATCATGGTAAAAAAGCAAATGTCCCCAGTTGAAGTGAAGCTTCAAGAGTATATGTTAAAAATTGTACCATTAAAAAAATCCAAACCAACCAAACAAACCCTAAGATTAAAAAAAATAATCTGAAGTATTCATTCCGCTAATTTGTTTCCAAGAGGAAACCTGCAGGATATTTTGCATGTACTCCTTTCTCCTTCTACACTTGTTTTATCAGATAATCATGTGTCAAAAGATGTGTCAAAAGACAAAAATTTTGCAAATTAATACAGAATAGATGAAATGCAAACAAATGCCTTTCTAAGCACAGAACTTGCCAAAAAAAAAAAAAAGAATACAAGTTAGGTGTTCAAGAGAAAATTAGAAGCTGTCCATCAACTGAAAAGAAAATGTTCTTTAATTTACATTGGTGGCAAGATTGGCAAACATATATAAACTATCTTTAGTCTACAGCCTCTTTGGTTGACAAGGAAGAATTTTATGGGGGGTTTTGTTTGGTTTTGTGTTTTTTTAAAAAAGTTTTTAAAACATTGTGGGAACAACCTAGAAATTCACAAATACTCTTTAGCCCAGTATTCTTGGTTAATTTTCCTGTTTTAGCATACAGACTTTCTTTTGAATGAAAAAGTTTAAAATCTGATGAGAAATGACATTGGTAGATTTCAGTATATTTCAGAATGGTAATTTACAGCAAAACAGACATAATATTCCAGTTACATCATCTTTCCAATACTGAGTGATGTTCAATTATTTTAAATACATTACATCACTGATTTATAAGTTTGGCTCATAAAAAGGCAAAACGTAGGCGCGTGGGCTGAGGCTGCAGAGAGGAGAGGGTAGGATGTAACAAGAAAAACCACAGTACATTATGTTTGTGCTCAGCAGATATAATCTTTTTTCTTTGCAGATCTCATATAAAAGCTTCAGAGGATACGTGTCTTTTGACTTGCACTGGGGGAACCCCTGACCTATACAGACAGGAAACTTACATGCAGATTAGATTCTACAATCACTTACGTTCCACCTGCCATTGTACCACTGAGAATCCATTACATTTAAATGAGAAGGTCTGCTTTTTTTATTACCACCTGCTCTCTCACAGTCATGTGTCCTTTTGGAATGTATACCCCATCATCACTACTACCATTTTGAAACATTTTTCCTCTCACTTTCAAAAGCTTTTTCAGCTTAAGGACTGATTTTTTTTTTTCCACCTCAGCACTGAGGGACAGTGACAGGTAAAGCAAATGCATTTCAGCAAGCAGGATCCAAGAACTGTAGTAATTTTTTAGCAATTATTCTTATCTTAATTGAAGCAGAAATGGGTCCCTATAGTTAAGTTTCACATATAGGCAAAACATTTCTGTGAGTTAGCTACAGAATGATCCAATGTCTCAGGTGCCTAGTGGTCATATATGTAAAATTAAGCCAAGCTGTGGTTACAAAAGGATGTAGCTCCCTAATTTTAAGAACAGAACTTCTATGTGATTACTTCCTCCTGGGTTTTCACTACAATGGCTTGTTAGCTTTAGTACGAGTCTTAGCAACTCCTTCTGCAAGACAGGAAGAAGTTTGGAAAGCAGACTTCCAAATTGTAAGGTCATTCCCTGAAACAGATCATCCTCTCAGTGGAGTTAAAGATTTGCAAGAGATTCAGATGTGCGGTATAATAATTCAATGAAAGATTAGAAAAGTTAAAGTGTACCTCCAAGGCTTGAAGAACCTAAGCCACTTGATTGCAAGCCAGTGCCAATACCTGAGCCGAATGGCGTTCCAAAACTAACTCCCAGAGATGGCTGTGGCCCTGGTATAAAAAAAATGAGAACAAACTTGCCTTACTCTTTCATAGTAAAGAGGTCCTTTATTTATTTATTCAAGTATTTGATAATGTGAACATCATTGCTTTCAACAAATCCCATTAAGATCCCAAACTTCACCTCATCAAAATTCCTCCCTTAACTGTCTGCCTCTATGTCCCCCTGGTAAAAATCTAAGAGAACACTGATTGTAGTAAGGTGAAACTAGTCAAAGCTAATTACATGATAATATCATCACCTAGTATTTTTAAAAGTTAACCAGTCTCACCTTAAAGTTTAAAACATTAATCAAAACCTTGAGAGAACTCATAGATAATAAAGTTTTGCCACCTGTATTAATGGAATCAGAATAAGGGAAAACCTTCAAATTAAATACAGAACCGACACTAATACAACTAAAACTGTATTACTAAAAGTTAATTTATTTAACTACTCAAGTATTCCATCCAAACTTAAACAGAACACTAAGATAAAAAACAAGACAATGACTTTATTTTATTAAATTTATTGTTCATTTTTAAGCAAGTCAATTACACAGTAACATGACAATTCAATTCTTTTCCACACAAGTGATAACTAAGTTCTGTTAAGCTCTGCTACATAACACCATTCAATAAGGTAAACTAGTAAAACCACCTGTTTAAATAAACATTTACAAAAGGCACAGTTCTATGTACCTTAATGAATTAGATACATTCAAAACTTCATAGTCAGAGTTTGTCCCATAATTTAAAAAAGCTGACAGTACTTTCCCTGCATATTCACACTAAGATGCAGGACTGTCAAAAAACATTTTCAGTCTGCCAAGACAAAATTTACAGCCTCAGTTCCTTTTTTTTTTTTCTTAATCTTGGGGAATAAAGAATCAACTCGCTAGCCCATTACTAACACATTTTAAAATAATTCTCATAAATAATATATTTTGACAGTTTTCACAGTACAATCTTATATTCCTGTCTTTTTCAAACAGTTTCAGTGCACTAGTTAAAAAGTTTAACCATTGAAGATAAAAACACAGTGCCAAACTCTTAATCCACAGACATTCACACCTTTCCTCAAGATAGCCTTCTCCATCTTTGAACATACTTTACGGACACTACCTGTCAAAGTTATAATTTATTCCAATATTACTCTAAAGCTCAAATGATTTAATTTTTTTTCCCTAAACCTTTATCACATTTGGGCTTATTTTAATTCAAAATTTCTTCCTTCATACTACAAAGTTTCCTGTTACTAACATTTATCTAGAGTTTTAAAATACAACTATTTCAAGCTTTTAAAATCATTTCAATATCTGGAGATATAAATGGAAAATCATTTTGAATCAAGTGAAAGGCACTGTATATTGAAAAGTAACATTTTTGCTAGGAACACAAAATTTGTATGTGATCCAAGCTGAATGATATCTGTATATTTAAAGTAGTGTTAAACTCAATTTTAAGGGCAACTAAAGTTATTAGCTTTCAGTCTCTACTTAGCAAGGAATAGTTGGGAAATCCAAGCTATTTTCTCAACTAAAAAAAAAAAAGTATATCAGATGTTGTTGTTACAAGTTTTCACATAAATTTCAAACTAAAATTTGTTTACATCCAGTTTAAATACTGATACATCTACCTAGCAGCTCTTTAAAAATAAGACAACAATTGTAATCAGTAAAAAGAAACAAAGAACCCTACACAAGTCAGTTAGTCATATAATAAAAACTCAAAAAACACATATCCAGTTCCTTCTCAAGTGCACAGGTTTCTATCCCAGTAGGAGGCACTGTTTAGTGGAAGACCTTAAAACAAAACACTACAGTCCTCCAGGCCAAGATTTTTTTCAAATGTAACATGATTTTTAGAGCCAGTAAGAAACACTATTCTAAAATACTCAGATTATATAAAACAGGATCTTAAGCCTTCGGCTAATAAGCTTTTCATTGAGCAACAGCATATGATATTTGTTAATTTTGTACCATAAAGTTCTGAAGGCCTCATCATTATTTATAGTTCTTGTAAGTAAACGTAATTTTCAACAGCAAAAAACTAGTAGTAAAGATTCTTTAATGCCAAAAGTACTAGCAAAAAAATCGGCACTTCTGGCTAGTATAGGTATGAGACAAATTCTTCATAACAAGTATTTTAACATTTTAAAACTTGATATATTTGCTCTGTAGAGCATTTCAGTTTAATGTATAGCGCCCATTACAAAGAGTCCAGACAGGTCAGCCAAATTTCCTGAAGTGACACACTGCAATTTTTAAAAAAATCACAGCTGGTCTTGACAGTGAACAAATTTCATGTAACAACTTAAATCTGATTCTGACAAAGTAATACACTGACTAATTTTAACCAAGATTAATATCAAATTACACAATAAAAATGTTAAGTGCTATAAAGATTTCAGTATCCTTTCCTATTAGCACTTCAACCTCATACTGAGTCAAGTCAAAACATAAGTGTGCTAGTAGCTTGATAACACTTTGACTAACTCCACACTTCACCAGTTAAGGAGAGAGTAACTAAGTTGTTGGGGGGGGGTGGTGGGTAGAGTGGCATGTACTTTATTTATTTTTAGAGGAAGTGAGCTTGAAGAAAATAATTTCTTTAAGACAATTTAGTCTTTAGAAAAACATCAGTTTCAGCCTCATGCATCTACAGGTCTTAGTTCACTAAGCTTTAATTTCCTTTAAATTCTTTTACTCTAGTCCCATTAATAATAATAGACAGACTAGCCACCATTATTTTAACTTTCACACTGTTCAAGACTGCTCAGGGAAGGTGCCAGTGAGGCAGTGTCCAGCTGCTGCTGCACAAAAGCATGACCAGCCTCACTGCTACCAATAAAGCTGTGCTCAGAGCAAAAGTGCTAAACTAGAGAGAAAGGTTGCGTGCAGACAAGACTTAAGCACTTCAATAACTCTAGCTTCAAAAAACTGCACAAAAACTGTGCTTCAGTGTACACGCCACAGTCCTGGGGTCCTGATTATCCATCCCAGGGACCGGTGAGGCGCATCCTTGCTCCCTTTCTTCCATATTGCCAGGATCCTCCGGCTTCATTTGTTTCAACAGAAGCCAGACGTGTCTTGACATACAGAGAGAACATAAATAGGGTGCATATCTACACCCAGGAACTGGGGAAACATTCCCTGATCCCACAGCTTAGATGTAGCTATTAAACCTTTGACTTCTGAACACAAATTTTAAATAAATTATTATTTAAGTTTTTCAGAGAAAGAGTAGCTAACTCTAAATTAATTTTATTAAATAGACATAACCATGTAAACATAAAATATTCTTTTTTTTTAAAAAAAAAAAAGAGACTAACCATCCTGATCCCTCAATACTGGAGTACCTTATATTAGATTTTAGTCAAAAAAAAAAACCCCTTTAAACCTAGATTAATTTTCTTGTTTTATTCTTATCTTCAATAACAGCAACAGCAGGTCAGGCATTACACAGACACTCCCTCCCCCCACTTACATACACCTCATTTCATAACCTTTTTTCTCATAACCTTCTACTATCCCTCATCTATCCTGCTCTTCAGGATCTAGATCTTGCAGAGAAATAAGCAGGATTTCAACGTCTAACAGATAGTTTATCGAATTTATAGTAATATAACACAAAAGTTAAAACATGTAAACACTTGCAGTTTTACTGCAGCAAATGGCCATTTGAAAACTTAAACAAGGAAATGAGAAGAAGCAGTGTATAAATATTTAAAGATTCCTGCAAAACTGAAAAAAATAGATTCTTCTCCCTTTCCACTTAGAGTAAGACAAAAAGCGGCAACCTTAATCTGAAGCTAACAAGTTTCAGGTAAGGCATTGGGAAAGAGTCACACACCGAAACCAGTAATTTAGGAAAGCTGTTAAATTTTCCTTTCTAGCAAGCTTTTAAGACTTTGAGATCTCTCTGGAATTGTTCAGGCCTGACTAATCCTGCTTTTACTCTAGAGGAACAGAAAAGATTACTTCAAGTTCCATTTAACCCTATTCTTTAGGAGTTTAAAGTACTCTTGTAGTGCCACTCAAATCATCAGTCTACATCTATTTCTCCAGGTCCTCAAGTGAGTTGCATGGGGTACGACAATATTCCAATCAAGTAAGTAGTAAAAAAAAAAAAATGTTGTCTACTTTTGTTGGCTAGTTTGATGTAAGTTAATGGCTTTGTTCTATCTGCATCACTCTTTTAATTGGCACATTTTTGGCTTTTGAGATACTCCACCAAAACAATCAACCAAAAAAAACCCCCCACAAAATCCCAACCTACACACGCTCCCATTTGCTTCTTTCACTACAGAATGTTACAAAATACCTCAAAGTATAAAGTTACCTTACCTCAGGTTGTGTTGGTACACATCAATTCTGCCTTTCCCCCCCAGCTTCAATCCCACTCCTAAGAGAATATTCACGAA
>BJBW01011125.1:5089-77734 GCA_004320125.1 Scolopax mira | reverse complement strand
GCCCCTGCTCTCCCCTCAGGGAGGCCATGGCAGGCCTCAGCCAACACCCCCCAGCCCCGTGCCCACAGTCTCTGCAGAGCTCAGTCCTGGGGGCCCTGAGCAGCATAGGGGGCAGCGCCTGGGCCAGGGGAGCAGGGGGCTGAGGGGAGACCCCATTGCTCCCCACAGTTCTCTGTAAGGAGGGTGTAGCCGGGGATGTCTGGGCTTTTCTCCCAGCATGGGATGAGAGGAAATGGCCTCAAGTTGCCCTGGGGGAGGTTTAGAGTGGGAAGTGGGAGAAATTTCCTCACAGAAAGGGCTGCCCAGGGAGGTGCTGGAGTCGCCAGCCCATTAGGGATTTGGGAGAATGTATTTTTCCCTGAGGGAAAAGTGACCAGAGGCAGCAGAGCCCTCCCCTTTCAAACCAGCGAGGGCCAGGGGCAGGAAGAAGGCCTTGAACTGAGAACAATCTGGATTTATTGGTGCAAATGTGAGAGCTCGGGGTGAGGGGAAATATTCACAAGGGCTGGGAGGAAGGTGTCCCAGCTGAAGGGGGGCACAAGAGCCAGCGCCCCCCTGCCCCACAGGCTCCTGCTGCAGCGTTCCTCATGGGAGCTCAGTCCTCGTGGATGTTGAAAAGCTTCGCCACTTCATTGAGATCTTCGTGCTCCTCCCCATCTTTGATGATCTGGAGGGAGGAAGGAGGCGTTAAACCTGCCCTGACCAGAAACAGCCACTGCTGCCAGACTGTTCCCCTGGGCACCAGCAAGGGGAGGGATTCCTTAGACCCTCTCTGGAGCTGGTGACAACTCAGCCCCTTGGGCTGTCCCCACCACGGCACCAGCACTTACTGCAGCCACAGCTACAGGGGAGCCTGAAACATGGTGTTCTCTGGAGACAGGCATGGCTGGAATTAAACCCCACCTCCCTGTCCCTGTCCCTGCTGACCGGGTTCCCCTTCATAGCGGGGGACAACAAGTGCCCTCTGAAAGTGACTCCTCTCAGCCCTGAGGAGATTAGCCAGTCTCTGAGCACTCGCTCAGAGGAGCTGCTGTGAGGGGCTCAACCCTTTTGGGCAACAAGAGAGAGAGGCCCAGGAGCCCGTAGGCTCCTTGGCTCCTGCTTGGGAGGAAGTAAGGATTGATCTCTCAGGGGGATGGGAGAAGGAACAGGTTTAAGCTGCATTTGGAAAGGTTCAGAGTAGATACCAAGGGGAATTTCCAACATTAATGTGGTCCATTTTGGGCCAGATCACCCAGGGACAGTATGGTAACTACTGAAATTCTCCAAAGATGTTAAAATAATGACCTAAGTACAGCTGCTCTTACCTTGGAGGATGGAGACAGACTATGGGGGGTGGAGACAGACTAAGCCCCTACTCAAGGCTGCTTCTAACCCTGACTTTTTGTGGCTGTGCATCTAGGATGACAGATGTTTAAGACTGTTTTAGACACTTGTACATGAGACAAAGTAGCACAAAAACAGGACATTTCACTCTGATGCCCAGTCACATGTGGTTCTTCCCTGTACTTAGTATAGACCTGAAATTTCAGCCATGCAAAGGCAAGGCTTAAAGATTAAACCCGATTCCAGTTGTTTCTGTAAGAATTCTGAGCAACCATAGAGAAAAGCACAAGGACATCTTCTGGAATTCCCCTGGGACAGGGCTGCCAGTGGATATCTCACAGCTCTGCTCCAGACACGGCATCTGTATTGAGTTATCCTCATTTTTAACTGGTGGATTGATTTTTCCACAAGAAAAATCCCCAACCTAAGGCAGCCTCACCCTTCAGCAAACTAGTGCTGTACTGACCTTCCGAGCAATGGGCATCCTGTTGAAGATGTTCCACAACACGATTCCTACCACAACCTTATCCCTGAGGTAGAAAATGACGCCTTTGCCATAATCTTCTCCTGGCTTTGGAACCTGAGGCGTTGGCGAAGAGCTTGGAGCGATGCGAACTTCTGAGGCTTCTGCTTCTGTTTCGCTCTCTGATCGAATACCTGTCCCTAAGGCAAAGACAAGGGATATCAGCACCCGGGGCAGAGAGAAGCAGCAGAATTTCCCTGTGATGGCAGAAGCAGCCTGAAGAGTGAGGCTCTTGAAGGGATTGAAGGGTTTGTCTTTGAGTCCTGTCCAGCAGAAGTTAAGTTGGAGAGGGACTCTGTCAGGAAGTGTCGTGACAGGACAAGGGGTGATGGTTTTAAACTGGAAGAGGGGAGATTTAGATTAGATACCAGAAAGAAATTCTTTGCTGTGAGGGTGGTGAGACACTGGAACAGGTTGCCCAGGGAAGTTGCAGCTGCCACAATCCCTGGAGGGATTCAAGGCCAGGCTGGATGGGGCTTGGAGCAACCTGGTCTGGTGGGAGGTGTCCCTGCCCAGGGCAGGGGGTTGGAACTTGATGATCTTTATGGTCCCTTCCAACTTTAACCATTCCATGATTCTATAACACAAGAACGAAGCAACCCCAATGTGAAGCACAACTCTAAAATTTCCCACCCTCCACCACCAACTGCCACAGACAGAACAGTCTCCTTCCAGGCAGGACACACTAAATAAATATTCTGAGATCCCCATGATCTCTTCTGTACAAAACCTGACTATTGTATTGCCATGAAGGAAATTAAACTTCACTGGGGAAAAAACCCAACTATGTTTAGTTTTGTTAAATGGGTTAAGTGGTGTTTCCTTGGAGGAATGTTATGTTTTAATCCCATTTTAATGTCAAAACCAGCCTTTAAATGTAGAAAAGCAAACATTGGTGTCTCCTAGTGCTCTGCACCGAGGTCAGACTGACACTGCAGAGGGAGACAGAGAACCCTCCCAGGTAGGACAATAGCCCCCAGGCACGATGAGAGCCCTACCTGACTGCTCCGTGGCACTTTTCGGGGTGTCTTTTGCTGTTGCTTTAGCAAAGACTCCAACTGTTGGCAAACTACTGTCAACGAGGCCAATGGCTTCATATCCTACATTGGGGCCCAGATCACTCCTAGGAATGAAGAAAAAATAAATCCTTTGTAGCATCAATGAGACAAAACCAAGGCAATTCCATGGGCCCCAGGCCCTTAACGACAGTGTGGTGTGGGACAGGTCATGGACACAGGAGAAATGAAACACACCAGTCCCATCTGCATACATTAGGGTGGAGCAAGGATTAAGATACAGCATGGCCAAGGCCATCAGCTTCAAGAGAAACCAGTTCAATGAACAAAAGCTGAAAATATCCAAGGCCTGCTCCCTTGAAGGAGGCTGGGTGGTGTCCCAGCAGTGGAAGGCTGTCCCAGCAGTGGAAGGCTGCTTCCTTCATAGAATGGGACTTGTTCAGGGAGAAACTGGGATCTACCAGAAGGAAAAACTTGTCAGAGAGGTGGGGGCAGAGCCGTGGATGCTGAAATACCCCCCCCATTCCCTGAGCTCCCGGGAACAAGCAGCTGCAGGAGGTGTTTGCTGAAGTTTTACTGCACTCAGGGAACAGAAACCTTTGCCAGGTGCATCTCGTGACAGCTCCTGCAGCGGGGACAAATAAGAAATGCCAAAATCAGCGTTACCAGAACATGGACTGGTGCCAGTAGGGCTTCGCAGCTCCCGTCATGTTTTCTCCAGCGAGTCTCCCGCTCACCACAGCATGGTCGTGGTGCTCCACACGTCTCCTACCCAGTTTGATATCATAGAAACAAGCAGCGTCCCCTGCCTTGAAGAGAATCATCCAGTGAGGACTGAACACTGACACTGAAAGCTCCCATTAATGCACAAACAAAAGGCACTGGCATGAGAACAAAGGGGAACCATCAGCTCGGTTTTTGTGACAAACCCCAAACACCACCACCGCCTCATCCCACTGCCCAGGCTACCCAAGTCCCAGCTTCTCAGCACTTTTCACCCATCTTTGGAAAAGTAAGACGGCATTGGACACATCTTCCCAGAGGAATCCAAGTCTTGACTCCCCCCAAAGGGACTCTTACACCCCAGAGTAACCCGGGTTATCTTTAGGTTACCCCGACTCCTCTTACACTGTGTAAATACTCCAACACTCGTGCAGGCGTTACACAGCACAGAGTGTGCCGTGGTGGGTGAACAGACCCCACAGCTGCCAGCAGAATCTGTGCTACAATCGGCCTCAATACTCCCTATTTTTTGTCCTGTTCACCTCATCGATATCTACCAGCTCCCGTAACTGTGTGTTCCAACGGCATCAGCGTGACCAGCAGAGAGAAGGCTCCCTGTGGGTACTCACCACCCAGATGTTGGAGCGTGCCTGCAGCTCCGCGTTCACCCGGAACCCCCCGAAGTCTGAGTCCACCTCCAGCCCAGCAGACTTGGCCAGTTCCACGTTGGGCTCCAGACCTACCGCAGCCACAATGTGATCTGTCTCCACCTGTTTGGGAATTCATCGTTATTACCTTCATCCTCTGGGTGCCCCTGCAAACTTCACCCTCTCCCCCCTTTTCAATGTACCTTTCGGCCATCTTTCAGCTTAATCACCAGCCGCTTGCCGGAGACAGAGACGGACTTGACCACGGCGTTAGGCATGACATTGACACCCTCTGGAAGTAAACACAGGAGACTTAACTGCTTGTGCAGGAGCAGAGATTCCGGCCAAAGTGGGGATCGTTGGTGCTGCTGGGCAGAGAAGGGGCTGCTGAGGAACCAAGGGAGAGGCCACCTTATCTTTGCTACAGGTGCCAGTAGTTCTGAGCGAAGCAGCAGGAGAAAGAAACCCAGCTAAGAAGTTGGAAAAAGCTACTTAAATGATAGCCAAAAGTACACGTGCCATAGGATGACAGTCACATCCAGAAGAACCGCCCCAGACAGGTTCTCAGGCACCAAGGACACTCCACGACCCATTGCTCTGGCACAGCCAGACCCAGGGGTGCAACAAGGCAACTTCCATAAACAAAAGACAGTAACTCAGGCTCGTGGTTATCAATCTGCCCAAACTGCAGCCCTCGCCCCTCTGCCCCCTCTCCACCTTCCTCTGCATAGGAGCATCCTCTGCACTTACGACAGCGAACGGGAAAGAGCTGTCTCTGATCTCACTGACTTTATCTGCTGAACATGAGGTGTGTGTGCATGAGGTGTGGGGCTACATGACGCTTCTCTCTAGGTCATTCCTGGATGATTGCATTGGGCTGTCAGGAGTAACGTCACTGGAGGTTAGAGCACCTCAAAGAGGAGAACAGGCAGTTCTGGAGAGCTCATGCTCTGAGAGCACCTCAAAGAGGAGAACAGGCAGTTATCGTACGACAACTCTGGTTCCAGATTACAGGGGCTGTTAAAGTAACTCCCAGTACAGTAGCAGGGATCATTTCCTGACAGAACAGCCAGAGGGTAAGTCTCTCTGGTGTCAGAATGCAGACTCGCCCAGCTTTCCCAGAGGAGCTGCTGAGAAACCAGAGACTCGTGGCAGCTCTGTGCTACCCAAGCACCTCGTCCTGTCCTGCCCCCGGGCCACCTTGAGAGGCCCTGGTCTTCCTGGGGCTCCCCTGACACAAGCAGAGCTGCGTTTCACCAGGAGGAACCACACAACAGCTCTGCCCCTTGCAGGGGAGAAGCACCGAAGCACAGCTTCACCTTTTCTGACTTTCTCCGTGGTCCAGTTGCTCAGATATTCAGGCAAGACTTTGCCCATATTGCCATTCTCTGGGAAGAGCTGGATCACCTCCAGACCCCTGGTTCGAGCTGGAAGGAAAGCACAGAGCAGGCTTCTTACAACCCAGGGATAAAGAGCTGCAGCACGGACTTCCAGACACGAGCACATGCTTTGCTTTACACAAGGAACTTGACAGAAGTTTCCAAAACTGTGAGTTTTGCCCCCCAGATTTTCCACAGGAGTCACAAAGTGACTGGCCACTGTTTCACACACACCTGCAAACTCCATGATATCAGAGAGCAGGCTTTTCCCCAAAATACTAAGCATTTTACTTAAAACTTCCCTCATTAGAAAAATTACCATAAAGACACTACTCAAAAAGCTGCACACACTTGACAGTAGGAATCCAGTTGTTCACAACCTCTTTGGCATATTAGTTTTAGGGTAACTTTTAGGATTGAGAGAGCAAACGTAACTTTTTCCAGGGTGGAATGACTTTGCATCCCACAGAGCTTCCAGGGACCCCAACACACAGGACCCGCCTGACAGGGGAAATGGAAAAGCAGGTCAGGCCGCAGACCCAGCAAAACACACAGGCATTGAGGTTATTTCAGGTAAATCACAAGTCTCTGCAAAAACTCAGTAGCCAGGGAATGCAGAGGAATCTTCTGGTGCCTCGGGCTGCTCCCATTCAACAGCTATTGCTTCTGCCCAGGTGCCAGCAGGAGAACTCACCTCTTCTCCCCAGAGCACAGGCCAGCTCACTGCCGAGAAAACCACCACCAATAATCGTGATGGACTTGACTTCTCTTGAGATCTTCTCCAGATTTTTGAAGTCCTCAATCTGAAAGAAGATTTATTCCCCATTTCAAACCGGCCTAGCAGGCAGAAGATATTTTTCTCCAATTTCTTCCTTTGAAATCAGAGCGACTCTCTCCCCAGCTTAGGAAGGGAAACACGCTTCTCCTTCCTCCTGTTTGTCCATTGCACAGAAAATGGGCTTCCTAATGTTTGTGCAAGTGCTTCCATGTCCAGGCAGAGTCCTGCATTTCCCCCTAACTTTCAAGAAAAATGAAACTTCCTGACACAAAAGTACTACAGCACATACAGAGAACACTACAGGGGTGGCACAGCTCACGTCACCTATCCATCCCCTCCCACAGCTGAGGGGAGCAGCCCTGAGGGCAAGCCCAGCACCATCAGAGAAGTCCAAAGGCTTCTTATTCCCCATTCTGTCCCCCTGCACTAGACTGAGAAGGCCCCACACCGGTTCTAAACCCATGTGTCCAAGAAAGGGTAGTATGTCAACAAAAACCAATGCTGCGGCAAAAAACAGAAGGCCATTGACCAACTTCCATGCCTTTTATTCCCTTTTTCCCAGGGCACAGGATGAAGGTAAGAAATGCCTCAAAGGAGGCGTGGACATCAGATTATTGGCTCATCAGAAAACTATCTAAGCCAACCCAAGGGCTAATGAGAACATTTAATTTCCTACTGAGCGTGAATATCAGATTGCTGGTTCATCAGAAAAACTACCGAAGCCAATCCAAGGGCTAACGTGAACATTTAACTTCACACTGAGCATGGATATCAGATTATTAGTTCATCAGAAAACTGCTGAAGCCAATCCAGGAGCTGACACAAACACTCAGCTCAGTTTCACACTCAGCTAAAATTCCAGAGCCTGGGAGCCATCCCTGTCCCAGCTGAGGCCCCAGTGCTGGACTGTGGCACACACTCACTCAGAAATGCAGGGCTGGAGCACAAAGCACTGAGATTCCTCTCTCTACACGTGGCACCCCAGGCACATGCTGCTTGCACTCCAAACCGACTGGCAGAGCTTACTTTGTCTTGTTTTTAAAAGGCCTGGAAGGTGCAGCAAAGTCAGATAGGAAGGAAACTACAAAAAAGCCCCAATAATCACTCATTATTACAGCTCTAGGCCTGAGACAAGCAGACGAATGGCCTAATAGACCCTGCCCTGTTTACCTGCCTGGGGAAAAGGAATAAATAGCAAACGGGCTCCTGGTTACCCACTGAGGGTGGCAGCTGCCAAGGAAAGGCTGTCCCAGACCCAGCGCAGCAGTGGCCGTGGTTGTTTCCAGCCTGCCCCCAGGACCAGCAGCTCCCAGAGATTACCTTTCGGAACAGCGTCAGCCTCTGCTGTACATCTTTTCCTGCTCTTTCAATGGCGGGTAAGTTCCTTGGAGAACCACCTGAGGACAAGGGCAGAGAGAGAAAGACTAATGACACCACGGCTGGCTCCCCAGACAGTGCAAAGCTGTCTTTAATCCAGACTGTGCTTTCCAAACTGTCGCTACAATACCCTCTGTTCCCTGCTGCTGTATGGGTTTTCAACATGAAAGACCTTCTGTGTGAGCAGTAGGTGACCCAAGAGCCACCCAGGGGAGGAAGATCTAACTCTACGCCTTGCTCTGCTGACCAGAGACAGCCAGTCCCACCCAAACCACCCTACAGAACTGCCAGGGAGATGCTGGAGCCGTGCTCTGCCCAAGCCAGGGCTGGTGGTTCTGCTTCTTGATGCTACGCACAGGATTTGAAGCGGTTGGTCTGTGCAGGAATCACCTTTTCCTCCTCCCCTGCCCATTTACTCAGGGCAAAACTTGGAACGTCCCAGAGAAGCTGGCTGACGTGAGGGAGATGAAAACCCCAGCACACGGCTGTCTGTGTGACTGTCCTTTGTGTGACAGCTCTGCCAAGCATCTGACACAAACTTCCTCGTCAAATAAATGCCACAAACAAAAAGCCTGTCACAAGACAAAGAGAGAAAACCCAACAGCTTACCAGTGGCGATTAGACACTTGTCATAGGAAATCTGGGTACCATCGCTGAGCTTCACTGTGTTGCCTCTAACATCCATATGCACGACCTGCAAAATTAAACAAGCCACAGAGCTCCAGCTTCCACACGCTGCAGGCCATTTGAGGCAAACTAGTGATCTGGGAAGCAAACTTGGAAGTAACATTTTCCCATCTTTATGCTGGGGGGAAGGGAGAAGCCTGGAAATAGGAATTGAGACAACTTCATCCCAGGTCAGGCTGATCTCCCCAGGATCCGAGTCTAAGGAACGGACTCGGACACCAGGCGAAGCTCAGCACTAAGAGGAGTCACTGAAATCTTATTTTAAAAACACGTAAAAAACTGAGGAAGGAAATATATTAGAAGCCATAAACTTTGCCACCTTCTGCTGCTTCTGGACGATGCTTTTGCTCACATTATAACCCCCTACTCAGGTCACACCTCGGCCCCTGAGCAATCACAGCCCCATTCCCATTTTGTCACACTGTCACTAAGCTCTGCCTATCCTTATCCCCTCCCCAAGCTCTGGACGTGCTATCCTCCCCCTCACCACTGTTCCTCGTAGTTTCTCCCGTTATCAAACCTCACTCAGGATGGGCGCAGTCTCTGCTTCCTCCCATATGCTCTTCCCAAACTCACACACCTTCTCCTTCTCGGCCAGCCCCCTGCCCCTCCACCCACAGCCATCCACTCCAGCTTCCAGGAGGGGCTCTGCTTGGGAAGAGCCGTACGATGCCGGAGCAGCAGCGAGCGAGAGCCGTACCCACCTTCTTGCCACAGAGAACGGCTACTCCACCATTTTCTACGAAAGGCAGGTCTCGAACAGGCACGTAGAATGACGGCGGCTGGAAATATATACTGAAAAAAGCTCCATTATCAAAGGGGCTCTGCTTTCTCTGTGACACCAGCTGTTCAGCAGGTACCAGCGAGACAAGGATAACTCTGTGCACCCGTAACAAGCTCCAGAGTTCTTACTGATCTATTTCTAAGAATTAGGGCCTGCACACTGTGGAAGTTCAAGGGTTTAGAATAGTAAGGCTTTACCACAAAGGTCACAAGAATCAAGTGTGACCCAGGAGCTCTGCTCAAAACCCCCACCTTTACTATTAATGCATTTCACTCTCTCTGCCAGCAGTGGTGGGTGTCTAAGGGAATCGCAGAGAGATCCAAGAGGTATAAAGCACAGAGCTAACACTGCCCAGGCCCCGCACACAGCACGGTGCTGTCCCCTCTCCTGTCAGCCCAGAGACAGCACACAGACACACACACACATACACCCCAGGGCTCCCTACACCCAGAAATGTACCCGGTGGTTTGTCCACACAGCACCCGAGCCCTCCAGAGGCTCTCACAAGAGCAGTTTGATCACGGGCAGCTTTTCACTAAACTCTCTCCTTCAGCCCTGCTGCCCACACAGACACCTACCTCCTCTCCTTGCCGTTCCACTGCTTGAACCGCAGAGTCTCTGTCACGTGGGGGTCATCGGAAAACCACAGCTCTTTGGAAAGAGGCGGACGCATGTAGGGCAGGGCGGGATCTTCAGACACAATCAGCACCTTTAATTGGTCATTAAACACGTCAGCTGTGCCGATGTCAAGCAAACAGCAAAAGAGAGGACAGAGGCTCAGAGGCCAGCCCAGCTCAGCACCCCCAGCTCTGCTCTACAGCGGGGCTGCTCTTACCCGGGCACCGGGGTCACGAGCCCGAATGGATCTGGCAGCAGCAAAAGCAGCCGTTCCTCCACCGATCAGCAGGAAAGGAACGTGGGATGGGACCTCGGGGCGAGCCCCTGGAGCTGCAGGGGACAGATGGGACAGCTTAGGGCAAACCCAGTCCAGAAACCGGCCCCAACAACAGAGTGTAGCACCAGAGGCCTTTCACACACAGAATTCCTCCAGCAAATCACCCTTTGGATGCCTTCTGCTCCCCTCTGCTCCACCCAAAGCTGCCTCCCTGCACGCATCAAACTGTCACATTTCAGCAGGTTGTTTTTTCTAAGCTGGATCTGCAGAGCTGAGCTGGATGGCAATGGCAAGAGTTTTGGAACAGGAAAGAATGTTGCTATTATGTTTGCACAGCTGGGTGAAGTGGGTGCAAAATTGAAGACCCACAAAGTTAATTTCCAGCACTGAATACGCAGTTTCAGAAGCTGTGTAGATCAGGACATACCCTGAACAGCTTCAGGAAAGTAAAAACATGCTCAGCCTCTGCTCTGGCCAAACAAGGCACCAGAGACCCCGCAGTGGGGTCTCACAGCAAGTGCCAGTTTGCTACGCCAGCGAGAGGGACACAGCCAAAGGATCATGCAAAACACCAGGAGAGGAGACGTGGCCTGGGTGTCATTCAAACCAGAAAGCAATTTCCAAAATTACTTGGAAAATACTGACTGCAGAGTTTGATTTAGCTGCATGTCATCTCTAAGAACACAAATCAACTTGTGAGCAAGACCAAAACTCCGCTCCAGCCATTCAGCGAACGCTTTATAAGAAAGTAAAGTTCCCTTAAGTGCTAAAGCCTATTTTTCTGTAATTGCATTCTGAAAGGAGACCAACTTTTGAGTTCCCACCAGAATGCATTTCCTCCCACATGCAGGTCCTGTTTCTAAGCAACACAGGGTTAAACCGTAAGTAGGACTAAAGCAGTCAGTTAAATATTACCCTCAAGACTCACCTCTCGTGCCCCCAGAAGCAGCATCTGTACCCGGAAGAGAAGACACAGGTTACCCAGCGAAGCACAGCCCAGCAAGGGCCCCGCGGGGCAGGCAGGGGGAGACCACGGGATTAACCCAACTCAACAGGGACCGACCCTCCAGAAACACAGACCTATCGAGGCTCTTCCCTCTGTTCTCCAGCCCCAGCCCTGACAAACAGCACCATCCTCTCCCTCAAAGCTTTTCTGTCCTCTCTGCGGGACATTCTGTTGGGTTCCCAGAGAAGCAACACAACATGTGTGTTGTGGGTGTCATGGGGTGTCATCTCCTACGAGCTAAAGCCAGTCAGTAGGAAATAAATCCTCCTTTGGCTCAGCAGTTCAGACACAGCAGTTTGAGATCTCGTGCATTAAAAGAAACCTTCCAGGAGCAACCTGTGGTAGCACAGACAGCCTGCAAAGGATCGAGAGCCTCACCAATTGTCCCCATTTCCTCCCTCTACTTCTTGCATGCCCAGGGAGAGGATTTGGCACTGGCAGATCACATCATCCCTGTGGAACCACGGGGCCTTTGCCCGGCTGGGTAAGGACAGAAGCCAAAAGCGAGGCTAACTCCTCTCTTATCACAGGAGACATAAATGGCAGGAGGGAACCCCGAGAGACAACCTACTTTGTCCTCACAATTATCTGTAAAACAGAGCCTTGGTCTGGGTCATGGAAAGCTCCCACCAGCTCCTGTGCTGGGAAGACACAGAACTCACAAACAGCAGAACACCCCTGGAGGTGACAATGCTGTGACGGGGCAGCTCACACTGGAGGGCTCTGTTCCGTTTGCTTTAGAGGTCTCAAGTCAGCAGCTTATGAGAGCCAGGCCCAAGTACCCACCAGGAGATGATTCGCTTTCTTGAGATCGCGTAGTTATTGTCGAGACACGGCTGGTGAATCGCTCCTTGTTTTCCCTCAGCGATTTGTACACCTGGAGACAGAGGAGGAGACATTTACCTGGTGTATCGTACAGCAGCAAGGCACCGTTCTGCCTCCACCTCCCGACAGGCTTTTGGCTCAGGACAGCCATCTGCTTTCAGCTGAGGCACAGGGACCAAGATGTACCTCCCTGAGGAAAGCGCCCAGAAAGGTACATATCCTGAGCTACCAGAGGAGTGGTTCAGAAAACCATCTGCTCTACGCGTGGTGTGATGGACCTCAGCTGCCTGGTTGCCTTCCACAACCAAGGGATCAACCTTTCTGCAGGTGTGTGGCCTCTGGGCTGCAGAGCTGGCTCACGAGGAACCAGCTATGACC
Organism: Scolopax mira; assembly: GCA_004320125.1. Classification (NCBI taxonomy): domain Eukaryota; kingdom Metazoa; phylum Chordata; class Aves; order Charadriiformes; family Scolopacidae; genus Scolopax; species Scolopax mira. Next base: position 65,390 of record BJBW01011125.1, on the reverse strand, counting down.
AAATAAATGCAAATGAAGCCCCAAAGGCTATTTGCAAGCCGTGCCGGGTGCCGGCACAACACAGGGCTGCAGAAAAGCAAGATAAATTGAAGGCAAAAAATAACTCCCAGCTTCCAAAACCTAGCTTGCTAATAACCCATATCACACGTGCACCGGGTTAACTTTCAGTGTGCAGCACCTACAAAAGGGAAAAAAAAAAAACCCTCGAGACAGTCTGGAGCACAAGTGTCTCTCCAAGTCACTAGATTTTGAATTTTGAAAGAATACTAAAACTGGAACATTTTCAGCAAGAAATAGAAGCCTCAGAAATGTAAAGGCAGGGCAGCTGGTGCCAAAGCAGTCCCTGTCAGCTCACCCAGTGTTGTGACATCCAGACGGTGTCCAAACAGTTAATTCCTTTAAGGAACTGAAATCCCTTTTGCCCCCCAGACATTCTGCATTTCACCAGCCTCCACAGCAAGGTGGTTTCTGACACAGCAAATACTCTCCAACAAGAACAGAGGGATTGAATGCCAGGCAGGAAAAGGAGCCCGGGCAGACAGAGGCGTACCCAGGGAGCTGACACAAAGTCAAAACCAGCAGAAAGCAACAACTCATTGGTGTTGAAAAGAATGGAGATATTTTTTTTTTAAGCCTTTTGCTTAAACATCTAAAAGTCAAGGTTAACAAAATTACCTCTGCTCTCGCAAGCAGAACCATGATGTTTTTAAGCGAGTATGAAGGGCAGCACACAGCAAACTAAATCTGAGCCCTAAATTTAAAAAAATGCCCATTATATACATGTAAAACATCAGATCAGGTCTGCAGGAGACATATCCCCAAAGGGACAACACCAAGGTCTTTCCAGCCAGAACCACAGCCGGGTATTTTGCCAGATCCGGATGACATTTTCTTGCTCTTCTCTGAAGAAATCACAAAGTTAGACAAGTTTTGTTCTCTGGAATGCTTATATTTAGTTGATTATTTCCTTTCCTTGATCCCAGTATACATGCATTAATTAATTAGTGCCTTCCTGATGGTTATAAATGAAAGATGGCTGGGTTTGGCTTTAGATTCATTTAATGTGGAAAAGATAATTCTAATTTTCCCCACTAAGAAACTCCCCTTTTTTAGAATAAATAATTTGTAAAATAAAATTATTTAACAGTGTCCCTTGAAATTAAGTATCTGAGGCGGGGGGGGGGGGCACGAAGATAGTTTAGTGCAAGTAAAAGGCTAATTTGGGATGACAGAGAAAAGTGCCCTTCCCCCACCCTCTCACCCAATTAAAACACATTTATTTAAGTCTTACGTAAGCTCCAGTCCCAGTGACTGTTCCTCCTACAATTAAGTACAACAATAGGTTGCTGCCAGCTTTGCCAGGAACACCCGAAGACGTCAGGGATCTAGAAGGGCATCTTAGATGAGGACACTGCAAAACTGCAGGTGACGACAGGCAAGGAGAGAGGGAAAGAGCAGGGTGTTAGGAAGGACTCTTGATTAAACAGATCTTGGGAAAAGCAGAATGTGGGTTGTAATTTCAGTTACCTTCTTTGTCAAACAAAAGCACAGGAAAGAATATTTAAAGGGAACAGGAAAAGATTTTTCCTCCATGCACTGTTTTGATTATTTTTATTTTTTCTTTAAATTTCCCAGGGGCCTTCTGTGTGTGAAAAGTTTCATTAGGAGAAAATCAGGACTTGGAACTTTTAATGAATATGATCTCCCAAGAGAAAGAATTCTGAAACAAAGGTTTGTGTGAGGTAAGATTCGGGACCCATCCACGCGCCAGTAACGCTGCTGCTCCTCAGCTGCCTGGGAATGTCCTTTTCTCTCCAGGTCAGGCTGAAAAGCTTTATCTTTTTGAATCTTTTGAGCAGGACGTAAATGTGTGCTCACTGCTTGTGGGCTGCTTTCGTAGAACACTGCTGTTCTGAACTGAGGCAAAGAAGGGTTTGTTTAGGTATTAAAAGTATGTACCATCCTGTCCCCTGAGCTGTGTGCTGCTGTCACACACAACAGGCAGAGCTGTGGTTGGTCATAGTATGTAAAAAAAAAAAACAAACAACTAAAAGGTAACTGAAATTACAGTAAACAAAAAATCATCCTCAGAAGTGAATTTCCAGCTCGGTCAGCTCCCCTTGAAGTCTTCTGAAGGAGGAAAAAGCTGGAGATAAAAAGCTGAGTAAAGGCAGCTGAAGGAGAGCGAGCGTTGAGAGATGGGCTGCAGCTCGTGTCCGTGAGCTCCCCTTCTACTTACATAGACACCCGCTCCCACTGATGACAAGCCCACAACAAGGACAAGGACAGAACTATGGCCTCTGTCCCCGGGCCCGGCAGCGCCGGCCGCCCCGCTGCCCAGCCGCCCCGCTGCGGGAACGCTCCAGCGCTGCAGCAAGTTGCCTAAGGAATACAATGTATTAGAGGGGAGGGGGGGAAAACAACCAAAAAGACATCAAAAAAACCACCCCCAACCAACCAACCGACACCAAAAGACTGTCAATACAAAGTTATGGTTGGAAATTTAGAGATCCAAGTCAAGAAGCTGCTCGTTTGAAGCCCAGCACCGCGGCTGAGCGGTTATTCCCTGAACAAGTTTTGGAGACCAAAAGCATCTGGAGGATCAAAGCGGAACCCAACAAATGAACGGCAGGAACATCTCCCGGGCAGCTGGAAAGCCCGGCTGCGGCCGTGGGAGCCCCCCCGGCAGGCAGAGCAGCGGGCGACCGGGGACGGGCACCTACGGAGCCTCCGCTGCTCCGACGCCCTTCTCCCGGCCTCCGGGCGCACTTTGCCCCCCCACCCCCGGCAGGAGCAGGGGCCACCGTCACCTCGTTAGGGCCAGCGGCAGGGACGGGCCCGTTGCCAACCCTGCTTCTGCTGAGGGAAGGGGCAGCGGGGTCTGTCCGGCCGGGGGGAAACACCCCCGTACCGCGGGGTGGGGGTTAATTACAGCCTCCCGCCTGTCCCGGTGGGTCTCTAAAGGGAGCGGTGACGGCTCCGAGCGCTGCCTGCAGCCAAAGCTCCTCTGCAGAACCCGTTCCTTCCTCCTCCTCCTCCTCCTCCCCCGACCCGCTAACCCCATTTGATCCCTTTGCCTAAAGCCGCCCGTTTGCGGTACAAACCCGCAGCGGCACCGCCAGCACCCGAAGGGGCACGGCGCTGCTAATTAGCTAATTACTCCGCCTTACCCTCCCCGGCTCGCGCCTTCTAAAATACACGAGTTTTCCCTCCCGTTCCCGGCCTCCCCCTCTCCCTCCAGCCCCGGCTCCCCCCCAGCGCCCTTCTCCAGCGGCTGCGGGGGAGTGGAGCCGCCCGGCCCCGCCGGTGACCGGAGGCAGAGCAACCCTCCGCGCCCGTTCCGCCGCCAGAAGCGTCTTCGGTCTAATTAAGCCAAATGACCTCCTCATCCAGCGGCGCCCGCAGCCGCGCTCCGGCCGCCCTGCGCCCGCCTAACGGGAGCCGAGAGCCCCGGAGCGAGCTGCGGCTGGGGAAAACCGGCGGCTCCCGACGGCGGCCCGTCCCCCCGGGCACCGGCCCCACGGGGAGGGGGCTGCGGGCCGCGCCGCCCGGCCGGTGGGAGAAAGCCAGCTGCGGGGACCGGCGCCCGCTGCTTTTATCGAGTTCCCCCCCGCCCCGTCCCGCACTCGGGCCTACTCCACCGGCAGGGCCCCGCCGCACCGGGAGAGACCAGCCCCGGCGCCGGCCCCGACTGACCTGCGGCGGCTCGGCTTCGCGGTGCGGGGCTGAGGGGGCGCAGGGCGCGCGCCACCCCCCCCGCGGCTGCGGCGGCCACGCTGCAGCGGAACATGTCGCCGGTGCCCGGTCGCCTCCCGCCGCTGCCGGCCCCGCAACGCGCCTGCGCCAGCGCCCGCTCCCCGTCGGCTGCCGCCCCTTACGTTGCGCCCGCCCTTTCCGCCCGGCCGCTCTGTCCCGCCGCCTCGCTGGTGGCGCCGGCGCCGCCATGTTGCGCCCGCCCCGCCGCGCCGCCTCCACCGGGCCCGGCCCGGCCCGCCGCCTCCTGCTCTCCACGCCCATCTTCTACGCTAACGGGCCGCCGCACATTGGGCACCTCTACTCCGCCCTGCTCGCCGACGCGCTGCACCGACACCGAGGCCTCCGCGGCGCCGGCCCGGGCCGCCTCTCCACGGGTGAGTCTGGGCGGCCGGACCCTCCGGCTCCTCCCCGGGGTTCCCTCACCTCCCCCGGGGCTGTCCCCGTCCCCCGCGCCCCCAGACTCGTCCCCGGGGCCCCCTCCCCACGTCCCTCTCTTGCCGTTTCAGGGACGGACGAGCACGGGCTGAAGATCCAGCAGGCCGCGGCCGCGGCGGGGACGTCCCCCCCGGAGCTGTGCGAGCGGGTCTCGGGCCTCTTCCGCCGGGCCCTGACCCGGGCCGCCGTCTCCTTCACGGACTTCGTCCGCACCAGCGAGCCCCGCCACCGGCGAGCCGTGTGCCATTTCTGGGGGGCGCTCCGGGACGGCGGGGCTCTCTACAAGGGGCGGTACGAGGGCTGGTACTGCACGGCCGAGGAGTGCTTCCTGCCCGAGGGCCAGCTGGCCGAGCGCAGGGATGCCCAGGGACGCCCCTGCAAGGTGTCGCTGGAGACCGGCCATCAGGTAACGGCACCGGCCCAGGCCCCGCGGAGGCGCTGCGCTCTCATCTCTGGCCAAATTTGGGGGTGCTCAGCGCTGTAGTCATTCCTGTTGTGATTCATCCCAGCTGAGATTTCATAGAATGTCTCTTCTGTGTTCTGAGACCAGGCCGGACGGGGCCTTGAGTCCCCTGGTGTGGTGGGAGGTGTCCCTGCCCTGGGCAGGGGGTGGCACTGGGGGGGCTTTAAGGTCCCTTCCCACCCAAACCCTGCTGTCACTCTAGAGGTGCAGTGCGAGGCAGAGCTGCCGGGGCCCCAGCCCCCAAATTCCAGCCATGTGCCATGGGGAGGGTTCAGCTGCTGCTGGGTTGGACGGGGAGAGGAGAGGAATGTAAAGCGGTGATGAATGAATTTAGCTGTGCAGGAGGATGAAGGTGTTTGTAACTGAGGGGTTCGATGGGTGTCTGGAGTTCCAGATCTGTTTTGTGAGGCAGTTCAGTTTGGCACCTGGACACTTTCCATCAGTCCCCTTATGTGGGCTTTGGCCCTGCGTGAGACACCTCTGTGACAGGTAGCTTGGCTTGTGGCACCCGGGAGGTGACCTGAGGTGGGCTCTTCAGGGCCAAACACAGACCTGGCCAGCCTTTTGGAAGAAATGGTTACAAGGTCCCGCTTTGAGGTGGCTTTTGTGTCCTGAGCTGTCACCCAAAGGATCTCTGGGTTGTGTAAAAGGGACTATGGGATGGAGGACGCTGCCTGGGCTCTGTGTGAAGTGTTTCCTGGGTGGAGTGCTGAGAGCCAGGACCCAGAAACTGAAAAAGATTATGGAAAAAGAAAAGGAATTTGGGGTCCCGAGGGGGGAACCAAAACATTTTTGTGTGACTGGTTTTTGATTTATGTAGGGAAAGATATTTCTTTTGGGGTGACCTAATCAAGCAAGAAAGGGTATAACTGCTACTGAAATTAGGTAAATTCAGCTACATCAAAGAGCAGTTTTGTGCCACTAGGATTAATTATTCCTTAGGATATCTCAGCCCTGAGGGGCAGTAGGTTCTCTGCTACTTGTACTGAGACTGAGACATGTCCTGAGACATGGAGACTGAGACATGGAGACATTCCATGATTTCCCCACCACCCCACAGGAGGTCGCCAGGGGCTCTGCGGGTGGTGGGGACCACCCCCACGCTGAGAATTCCCCGAGCAAATTGTGGCACAGTTTGCAGGGCGTTTGGGCTGCAGCCCTGTCCTCTCCCGCCTTCCCAGGTGCACTGGACCAAGGAGGAGAACTACATGTTCAGGCTCTCGGCGTTCCGGGGCCCCTTGCGGGACTGGCTGCGGGACAACCCCCAGGCCATCACCCCGGAGCCGTTCTACCGGCGGGTGCTGCGCTGGCTGGAAGAGGAGGACTTGCCGGACTTGTCCGTCTCCCGGGAGAGGAGCCGCCTGCCGTGGGGCATCCCGGTCCCCGGCGACCCCTCCCAGACCATTTACGTGTGGGTGGACGCCTTGGTGAACTACCTGAGCGTGGTGGGCTACCCCGAGGGGCACGGCCAGTGGTGGCCCGCTGCCCGCCACGTCGTGGGCAAGGACATCCTCAAGTTCCATGCCGTCTACTGGCCGGCGCTGCTGCTGGCGGCGGGGCTGGCCCCCCCCGAGCGGATCTTGGTGCACTCCCACTGGACCGTCCGCGGGCAGAAGATGTCCAAAAGCCTGGGCAACGTGGTGGACCCCGCCGCGTCCATGGACCGCTACACGGTGGACGGGTTTCGGTACTTCCTGCTGAGGCAGGGGGTCCCCGAGCGGGACTGTGACTATTACGAGGAGAAGGTGGTTAAACTGCTGAACTCGGAACTGGCCGACGCGCTCGGGGGGCTCCTCAATCGCTCCACAGCCCTCAGCATCAACCCCAGCAACACTTACCCCTCCTTCTCGCAGGCTTGTTTCCCAAAGCTCTTGGACCACCAGGAGGCAAGCGGCCAGGGCAGGGCTTGTGCCGAGGACTACGAGCTGGTGGCCTCCGTGGCTTCTCTGCCTCTGGAGACGGCTGCTTATTTCGAAGGTTTCCAGATCTACAAGGCGTTGGAGCGCATCGCCCTGTGCGTGAGGCAGAGCAACGGCTTCTTCCAGAGACACCGGCCTTGGAAACTGGACCGCACAGACCCCGGGGAGCGGCGCTGGCTCGACACCGTCCTCCACGTCACGCTGGAGTGTCTGCGCGTCTACGGGACGCTGCTGCAGCCCGTCACCCCCCACGCTGCCCACAGGCTGCTCTCCCGCCTGGCCGTGGGGCCGGAGGAGAGAGGGCTCTCGGCTCTCACCTTCCTGCCGCGCTACCACGGGGGTCCCTGCCCCTTTGAGGGGAGGCAGCTCGGACCTGACACCGGGCTCCTCTTTCCCAGGCTGCAGGTGCCCAGGCGGCCTCGGGCAGACGCCGGGGAGCTCCGGTCTCCCACAAACGGCTGCTGTAAATAAACCCCCCCCGAGAGCTCCTGGAAAACCTGGTCTCTGTTAAAAGCACGTTCCGCCCGTCCCTCGGTGGGGGTGGAGAGGGGGTGACCAGGACCCCCAGCAGGGCTGTGCCTCCCCTCTGTGACGCTGTGCCCCTGCTGGGGGTCTGTGCCCGCTGTGGGGCACAGACACCCCCAGACAGGTTGGGGGGCGGGGGGGTGAGTGGGGCTGGGGTCTCGGGAAGCTGCTGGGTCACAGCCTGGGATTAACACCTAAATTGGGCAAGTTGGTACCGAGGGGGAAGAGAAGGCCTAGGGGTTCAGAATCGCTGCTTTCTTTTTCCCTGGTGTATTTTATGGGACATAAAAAGCATCCGAGGCAAATATTCCTTCCCCTTAAACTAGAGAACTCTCGCACAGTCCCGTACCCCTCTCCTGGGGCTCCCCTCCAGAGCCCCCCCTCGCCCCTCTGTCCTGTTGTCCCTCCTGTCCCCTTTGCCTTGTTTTTTTCCCCATCCGAGGAAGGGTCAGGTGCTCTGGGGACACTTCAGACATGACCGTGGTGGCTGGTCAGTGGGACCCCCGGGGACGCCGTGGCCTCTGGGGACACAGCGGGGGGAAGGACAGACCGAGCTGCCCTTGGGTTCCCCATGGCGCCCCCCCCCCGGCCCCTCGGGGCGGTTGTACCCGCCGCCCCAGCGTGAGTCGCGGCCGCCGGGACGGGGACGCCGTGCTCCCCGGCAGCCCCGGGGAGAAGGGCTGGAGCACCGGTGGCTGCAGCGGGGACCGCCGGGGCCGGGCCGGTGCGTGGGGCGGGATTTAACCGGTGCGTGGGACCGTGCCGTTACATGGGGCGGAGCCGTGCCGGTGCGTGGGGCGGGGTCAGTGCCGGCGCGTGGGGCGGGATTTGTCCGGGGTCGGTGCGTGGGGCGGGATTTGCCCGGTGCCGGTGCGTGGGACCGTGCCGTTACGTGGGGCGGGGGCCGGTGTCGGTGCGTGGGGCGGGATTTGGCCGGTGCGTGGGACCGTGCCGTTACGCGGGGCGGAGCCGTGCCGGTGCGCAGGGCGGGAATTGGCCGGTGCCGGTGCGTGGGGCGGAGCCAAGGCCGGTGCCGTAGCCGGTGCGGGACGGGACCGGTGCCAGGGCCGTGCCGGTGCGGAGGCCGGTAGGCGGGGCGGGGCCGGGCCGAACCCGGTGCGGTGCCCGTGGCGGCCCCATGAGGCGGTGAGGCGGGCGGCGGGGCGGGATGGCGGCGGGCGGGGGCGGCGGGCGGCCGCCGGGCCCGGACTCCTCGCTGGAGCCCTACGTGCAGACCCGCATCTTCAAGATCATCGTGATCGGGGACTCCAACGTGGGCAAGACCTGCCTGACCTTCCGCTTCTGCGGCGGCACCTTCCCCGACAAGACCGAGGCCACCATCGGGGTGGATTTCCGCGAGAAGACGGTGGAGATCGAGGGGGAGCGCATCAAGGTGGGCCACGGTGGCACCGGGGTGCACCACGGCACCCCAAACGCCTCCCGGGGGGCTGCTCTGTTCCCGGTTCCCCCGAGGGAGGGGGCAGGGGAAGGTTCCTCACCCACGCTCCCTCCCCGTGATGCAGAGGTGCCGGTGGAACCCATCGGTGCTGCCTTGTCACCCGTGGATGGGGTCTGGTGACCCTGCAGCCGCCTGGAGCCACAGCTTGGGGTGACACGCTGCTGCCCCGCTCTCCCAGCATAACCCAGTCCTCCCAGTGCCAGGGCGGCCTCAGGCTCCAGAAGCTGGACCCAGCGAGGGGAGAAGCTGCGGGGGAGCCGTGGCCGTGGGCAGGAACCGGTGGGGAGTGAGGGGAGCAGATGGCTGGAGGCTGGCAGTGGCTGTGCTGGAGGGCCTGGAGCTCCGGGGAGCCAGGAGAGGGCTTGCAGCTGTGGTATTGATGGGGAGGGGACACGAGGATGGGGAGGGGGCAGCTCAGCAGGACTAGACTCATGTGAATGTGCTGGGCACAGGCCACCGAGTCATCCCCCTCCCGAGCCAGGCATGGTCCTGGGCCCACAGAGCTGTGGCTGAGGTGCAGGGGAGCGCAGCTCCCGGCCTGCCCAGGGGGGTGATCAGCCCCCACAGCCCTCGGGGTGTACACCGACTGCTGGGAAAAAAAGCAAATATTGCCATTTTGCTGACAGAGGGACTCATCACAACGAAATCAGAGCTGCTGTGGGTGGGTAAGAACTTTAGTTGTGCTTTTATACTGCCCACAGACCCTTTTCTCTCTCTCTGCTATTTAAGAAGTGCTCGTTTCCCCCCCTGCCCGCCCCAGCTCCATCCCACCCCGTGGAGCTGCGTTGCTGGGAGCTGTAGCGCAGGCTGGCGTGAAGCCTGTCTCATCGCCATGAGCCCAAAATCCTTGCCAGGCTTCCTACCTTTGGCTGTGACTCCCGCTCCGGCAGCAGGAGCGAAAGGCAGCGCGGCAAATCGGGCTTTTTCTAGGACCAGGAGGGGAGGAGAGAGGGGGGAGAGCTGCCCTCCCTCTCCTGCTCTGCCCAGATGGAGCAGCAGGGAAACCAATGAGCAGCAGCTCTTCTTTCCCTCGTTTTTCCCACTCTGAAAGACTCCGGGGCAGGGACCATCTCGGGAGGGTACCGGATTTGGATTTGCCCCAGACAGCTTGGACATTGCCAGCTCCAGGCCTTGAGACGTTACCTACAAGGGCCAGCAGACCCCACAGTGTCACAGACGAACTGCAAAGGGAAGGGAGCTCTGGAGGTCCCCATTCCCTGCCAGAGCAGGGCAACCCACAGCTGGTTGCCCAGGACCATTGTCCTCCAGCTGCCTTTTGGGTATCTCCAAGGATGGAGGCTCTGCAGCCTCCCTGGGCAACCTCTGCCAGTGCTCACTTGCCTTCACAGTGTTGACCCCTGGGGTGCACTGCTGGTTACCAGTGTCCAACTAGACTTTGTCCCACTGATCACCACCTTCTAGACCCAGCCAGTTCCCAGCCCACCTCACTGTCTGCTCATCCAGCCCAGGAGCTTGTTGGCTCCTGTGTCACTTGGGTGAGGAAGTTGTCATCAGAGCTCTCCAGGAACCTCCTGGATGGCTTGTGTCCTGCTGTGTGGTCCTTCCAGCAGCTCCTGGGGTGGCTCCCCCTCCTTATCTTCTCCTTGCCCAGACCCCTGTCTGCCTACCACGGTGCACGTGTCGGGTTCCCTTTCCTGGCGTAGGATTGGGTGGACAAATGTCCTGATGTGGTGCGAGAATGTCTGTGAGATGAGCAGTGCTTTCTGTGGTGGGGATGGTGGCTCCACAGGGAAGTGTGCAAGCAGCAGGGAGCAGCCCAGCGAGGGCTTACAGTCAGGTAAGGCATCAGGCAGGGACTTTTCCCCCTGAAAAGTGTGCTGCCAGTTCTCTTGGATAAACAGGATCAGCTGCTGTGGCTGAGAAATGGGATATGCTGTGCAGAGCCTGTGAATAGTGAATGAAAGTGCTCTCTTACCAGCCCCGCTGTTTGGTTGAATTACACAAGGGTGTGCACTGCCCCAAAAGCTTGTGTGACTCCTCCATCGATCCTGGTTCCTCTCATAAGAGATGGCCCCTGGCTGCCTCGGGGCTGTGGCCCCGCTGTCGCAGAGGGACCAGCAGCGAGTCCTCCCACGTGTCCCTGCGGGGAGGTCGGCAAGGAGCCATCTCCCGGGGCGGCAGATCCTGCCTGGACGGAGGCTCCACGCTCTTGCAGCCTTCTGTGTCCTTTGCTTCACTCCCCAGGTGCAAGTGTGGGACACGGCTGGCCAGGAGAGGTTTCGGAAGAGCATGGTTGAGCATTACTACCGCAACGTGCACGCCGTCGTCTTCGTGTACGACGTGACGAAGATGGCCTCCTTCACCAACCTCAAGATGTGGATCGAGGAGTGCAACGGTCACGCCGTGCCCCCCCTTGTCCCCAGGGTGCTCGTTGGCAACAAGTGTGACTTGAAAGACCTGATCCAGGTGCCATCCAGCATGGCCCTCAAGTTCGCCGATGCTCACAACATGCTTTTGTTTGAGACCTCGGCCAAGGACCCTCAGGAGAGCCAGAACGTGGACGCCATTTTCATGTGCCTGGCCTGCCGCCTCAAGGCCCAGCGCTCGCTGCTCTGCCGGGACCTGGAGGGGCGGCCGGGCCAGGCCCGCAGGCTGGACCCAACGCACGTCGCCAGCAGTAAAACCTCCTGCCCGTGCTGAGCAGGGCAGCCCCGGAGACCCCCCCGGTCCCTGCCGCCCCTGTAACGGTCACCCCAATAAAGTCTCTGCGGCTCCAGTCAGCTCTGGGTGGTGCTTTGCGCGGATCGGACCGGTTCGGCTGCGCTCGGGTCGACTCGGCTACACTCGGCACTCGGTCCTTCGCAGCTCGGCTACTCTCGTCTAGGTTCGGCTGCGCTCGGGTCGACTCGGCTACAATCGGCTCGGCTCGGGCCGGAGAGGCGGACGGACGCAGTGCGCATGCGCGATAGGCGGGCGCATGCGCAGTGCGCGGCGCCGCCGCCATGAAGTAGGTGTGAGGGGCGCGGAGGGAGGGAAGGCGGGCCTGGCCCGGCCGGTCCCGGTGCTGACGGTGCCCTCGCCCTCAGCCCCCTGACGAAGGTGAAACTGATCAACGAGCTGAACGCGCGTGAGGCGGAGCTGGGTGTGCAGGAGGCGGTCTCGTGGCACGCGGAGTACAAGGACAGCGCCTGGATCTTCGTTGGTACGGGCTGGGCCCGGGGAGCGGGGTGGCGGGGCCAGGCCCGGGTCCGTGCCCGGGGAGCGGGGTGGCGGGGCCAGGCCCGGGTCCGTGCCCGGGGAGCGGGGTGGTGGGGCCGCATCAGGCCCGGGAGCGAGGCGGCAGGGCCGGGCCCGCGCGGTGCCAGTGCCCTCTTCCCCCCTCTCTGTGTCCCCGCAGGCGGGCTGCCCTACGAGCTGACAGAGGGGGATGTCATCTGCGTGTTCTCACAGTAAGTGCTGCAGCCCCCCCAGTCCAGCACGCCCTGCTCCCGCTGCTGCCGCGGGTGCTAAGAGTGTGTTGCAGGTATGGGGAGGTTGTTAACATCAACCTGGTGCGGGACAAGAAAACTGGGAAGTCCAAGGGCTTTTGCTTTCTGTGCTACGAGGACCAGAGGAGCACCATTCTCGCTGTTGACAACTTCAATGGGATCAAGGTGAGTGAAGCAGCAGGGACGCAGGCTGGCTGGCTGCCCTGGCTCCCAAGGTGCTGCTACACATCAAACAGGAGCTCCAGCAGCACAGTTTCCTGGGGAGCTGGTCTGTGCCTTTGCTGACAGCGTGGCTTCTCTCGCAGATCAAAGGAAGGACAATTCGAGTGGACCATGTGGCCAACTACCGGCCCCCCAAAGAGTCCGATGAGTTAGATGATGTCACCAAAACCCTCCACGCAAAGGGTTGTGGAGTTAAAACGCCGCCTCATTCATCATCCGATTCCCTCTCGGAAGAAGACGATGTGCCTGTAAAAAGGCAGAAAGGTGAGGCATGTTCCTGCTGGTCTTGACCCCGTGTGGGAGCATCTGTACAGAGCCCCCAGCTTCACAAGGTCCCTGGACTCTGGGGGACACCAAGGACAAGTGCGCTCTTGAAAAGATCTACAGCCCTAATGTCCAAGCTTTACTTTCTGATCTCCTGAGGGCTATCTGAGTGCCTGTATTTAGTCCTTACCTGTGAGTTCCCCCAGCCTCTGAAGAGCTGTATTTCACAGACAATAATAGCACTTTTCCTAGAAAAAAGCCTGCCAGGCTGCAGGGTTACTGTGGGGCGGGGGGGGGGGAACAGCACTACAGGGCAGGGAAGGCTATGGGAAAGCACTATGTAATCTTAAAATCTGGATGGTGCTACTGTAGGACTGGAGTGCTGTAGATCAATGGTCATTCCATGCATGTGGCCTGGGCAAGGTCACTGAACTGAACATAAAACCAGCAGCTTTAGGTGGGATTCTGTGGCTGGAAACTGAAGCCAAAGAAAGCAGGGAGGGTTGGATTAGCCGACCTCTAAAGGTCCCTTCCAACCCATCTATTCTATGGTTCTGGGAAAGTAGACCCAAAAGCAGCAAACAGGAAGGTATAGAGCGTGTCCCAACCAAACTTGAAGGAAGGTCCCATGTAAAGGAGCAGCCTGTGCAGCTGCACTGATGGATTTTTAAGAAGGCCTTTGTTGTTGGGTTTTTTTCACCTGGGCAGCATAGATCTTGTAGCTACAGCCAAGGCCTTGCACTGTCAGGATTTCAGACCTGTCTGTGCTGTGCTCCAGCATGGAGAGAGGAGCTGGGTGCTGTGTGGGGAGGAGGGGGCCATAGCGTTGGGCAGAGGGGATTGTCAGTCAAGCTGGAGCCCCTGCTTGAGAGAAGGGTTGGGGGAAAGAAAACAGGCAACAAAACTAGGGGTGGGGAGGAGATGTCGCTCCAGAGTGTTGAGGAGATGCACAAAAACAAGAAGGGGGGGAAGAGGGAAAAGGATCCCCGGGTCTGGAGAAGAGAATTCCCACAGGGTGGGTGTTTCTGGGGAAAGGGGGTGAAAGGAGGGTGCTGGGGAGATGAGCACAAAAAAGGAGGGGAGCTGGGAAGATGCCACGGTGCCAGGCAGAGCTTGGGGAGCTAAGGTGATGCAGGACTCTGTCCCCAAAAAAATAAACCTTGTATTTTCAGCTAAGGAGAAAAGCCATCGGGAACGGCCGGAGCCGGGCTCGCAGGCTGCCAAGAGGGGGGTGTCTCCCGAGGAAGCGTACCCCAGAATCAAGATCAAGAAGGAGAAGGAGGACCCAGCCTACGAGCGCTATGCCGGCGGCAGCCAGCAGCCCAGCAAGGCCTCTGAGAGGAAGTCTGGGAGCAGGACTCAGCGCCGGGAGGAGGAGCGGAGGCACCAGAGGCCCTCGGAGAGGAGAGGGGAGAAGGGCTGCCAGGAGCAGAGGGGACAGAGCGGTTCCTGGGAGGAGAGGAGAGAGGAGCCGGGCAGGAGGGGCGAGGGGCACAGCAGCCGGTGCGAAGAGCGTCCTGAGGGAGGCAGATCCCGGGAGCGGGGCTCCGGGAAAGGCTCCAGCCGCTGCTGAGCCCAGGAACCAGCACTTTGGGAACCAGGAGAAGCCCTGGGCTTGCCAAAAAAACCTGCTCCAAGCCTCCCCACACCTTTGGCCGGACTGTACTCCTCCAACACCTTCACCATGGACTCTCATTCCATCCCTGGGAGGAGGAGCAGTGCTGCAGACCAGGGTGTGAGTCCTGTGCCCTCCTTCAGCCCTTCCAGGGACACTGCAGTGACGAGAAGGACAGTCGCTGGGAGCCTCAGGTCGCTCTCCTTCCCCAAAACGCCCAGATTTCCTCCATTTACATCCCAATTTCCTTCACCAAGTGAGGAGAGATTCTCTGTGGGCATCTCCCCTCAACCCCAGGCGCTTCTCTGGTGGATCCCCAGAGCTACGTCAGGCCTTGTTTTGTTTTAATTGCCTCAATAAAAGCCAAGCAGAGGATGGTCTGTAGTGTCTGTCTCCTGAGGGCGTGTGGGTGGGTTTTAGCCCGTTTTTTTTACCACAAATAACTTCTGGTAGGACTTATGTTTTTTTGGAGAGTGAGAAAAAGGGGGATATTTCACTCCCCATAGCCGTTCGGGGGGGCGCCATGATGGCGGATGGGGAACAACGTCACTTCCGTCCCCATCACCATCTTCCCCTTCCGGGTCGGCCCCCGCTGCCGCCCCGCTCCGCCATGCCATGTCCGCGCTCAACTGGAAACCCTTCGTCTACGGCGGCCTCGCCTCCATCGTGGCCGAGTTCGGTGAGAGGCGTGAGGGGAAAGGAGTGGGGGGGAGGAGAGGAGGGAAAGAACCGGGGGTGGAGGGTGGGGTCTGTAATGGCGGCTCTTCTTTTCCATCCCCTCAGGCACCTTCCCCGTGGATCTCACCAAGACGCGGCTGCAGGTGCAGGGACAGAGCGCCGATGCGCGGTTCCGGGAGGTGCGGTACCGCGGCATGTTCCACGCCCTATTCCGAATCTGCCGAGAGGAAGGCGGCCGTGCTCTCTACTCGGGGTAAGCGATGGGGATCCCCCCCCCCGTCCATGCCCGCCCCGGTCCCCCCTCTGTCCTCCTCGATCTTTCCACCACCTGTCTCTCCCGTGCCTTCCTCGGTGCCTACTGCCTTCTCCAGGTGTTTCCACCCTCCTTGGTTCCCCCTCTGCCTTCCCCAGGTCCCCTTCTGTTCTCCTGATCGTCCTGCCCTTCTCGCATCCCCCCTTGCCTTTGCCTTCCTGGTTCTATCCCTGCCTATCATCGGTACCTTTCTGTCCTCCAGGATTCCCCCCCCTTTTGCCCTCACAGGTTCCCTCTCTGCCTGCCCCGAGCCCCCTTCTGCCCCCCCTGAGCCCCCCATTCCACACTTCTCAGGTCCTCTTCTGTTCCGGGTCTTCTTGCCAACTGCCTCAGATCCCCCCCTTTGCTCTCCTGTGTCCCTCCGTGCTTTCTCTGGGTTCCCCTCTGCCATCCCAGGATTCCCTCGGTCACTGTGCCTTCCTGGGTCCCCTCCTGCCATCCTGGGGCTCCCCGCCACATGCTCTGGGTCCCTCTGAGCTGTCCCCCAGCCATCCCTGAGCCCTGTGGGAGGCTGGGGCAGTGGAGCTGCTGCAGCCTGGGGACTGTTGATTTCCCCACATGGGGAGTGATGACTGGCGAGGGCTGTGTGGTGCCAGCAGTGCTGCAGGGTGTCATGGGGGCAACCTGAGGTGGTCCTCAGGCATTCAGGGGTGTTGTCTCACAGAGCTGGGCTTCCTGGGGGTGTCTGAGCTGTGCAGGGGCCCAAGCTTTAGAACCATAGAATCATTTTGGTTGGAAAAGACCTTTAATTAAGGTCATGGAGTCCAGCCATCAACCCAGCACTGCCTGAACCAGCACTGACCCCTCAGCACCACATCTGCCCAGCTTTGAAATCCTTCCAGGGATGGTGACTCCACCGCTGCCCTGGACAGCCTCTGCCAAGGCTTCATAATCCCTTTGGGGAAGACCTAGTCTCCATCCTAAACCTCCCCTGGTGCAACTTGAGGCCATTTCCTCTTGTGCCATCACTTATTCCTTGGGAGAAGAGACCGACTTCCCCCTGCTACCCCCTCCTTTCAGGGAGTTGTAGAGAGTGAGAAGGTCTCCCCTCAGCCTCCTTTTCTCCAGGCTGGACACCCCCAGCTCCCACAGCTGTTCCTCAGGAGGTCTGTGCTCCAGATCCCTCACCAGCTCAGCTCCTGGCAGTTGATTCAGCCCTTGGTGGTGATTTGTGGGGGCTACCACGCTGTTGGGGTTCAACGGCTTCCTGTCTTTCCCGGCTCAGGATCGCCCCTGCGCTGCTGAGACAGGCGTCCTACGGCACCATAAAGATTGGCATTTACCAGAGTCTGAAGCGGCTGTTCGTGGATCGCATGGAAGGTCAGTGTCTCGCCTCGCGGCGTGAAATGTGGTGCTCCCCGTGCTCCCTGCTTTGGCTCCTTCCTTTCTCTGTCCATCCCTGCCATAGATTCCCACAGAAACCGAGTTCTCGTTACTCTGGCTGTAATGGCAAGGGCAGGGTTTGGTGCAGTTGGGAGTCTCCTGTGCTTGGCACTGCCCGCAGTCCCTGGCCAAATGCCCTCCCTCCAGCCACGGCTCTCCTTTCCCCAGCCTTTAACCCTGTGTTGGGTCACAGCCAAAAAAAAAAGGTATCTTTGGGCCAGGCTCATCTCTCCTGATGAGTCTCGTAGAGAAGGTCATGTCCCGACTGTAGGTCAGATGTGGTGCGTGGGTCAAAAGCTTCCATAGCCAGTCTCTCCTGTCTCCCTCTGGAGCCTTTGGGTCCTGATGCCAGCACATCTGGATAGAAATGGTGCTCTCCAGCTGTTTGGCTTTGGCTCTGCCACAGAGGTGGGACACAGCGAGTGCTCTTGAGCTGTCCCCCTTGGGTAAGGAGGGAGCGGAGCAGCAGGAGCCAGGTGCATGCTCCCTGAAGGAGCACTGAGATTTTAATTGGTTTTAACCCCTGGTGTGACACAAGGGACTGTCATACCCCTGCTCCCAGCTGGGAAGGGAGCAGGGCAAATGGGGGCCAGTCAGCAGCCAGCAGGAGGACTGGGAACCGCAGCGCACTGGAGCTACATCCAGGGGCTGCTTGGTTCCCCAGTAACACACACCCCTGTACTGGTTCCGTGTGGTGCCCTGGGGCTCTCCTCGCTCGCTGCTGCAGCGTTTCCAGGTGTGAGTACCATTGTCTGAATGTTTGTCTCCCTACAGGCCTGGGGCAGCCTGGTCTCCTCTGGGAAGCGCCGTGGTCAGTACCAGCCTGAGGGCTGTGCCTTTTCCCAACGTAACCATCACCCTAATACGGGGCCTGGAAGTCTGAGATTATTCCATCTCCCCGGCACTAATTGCATCTAACTTCCTCTGCCTGGGTCGCCTCCTCTCTGTTTCTCAGGGTGGCTGCGTGCTCTGAGCACGGCTAACTGGGGCTCCAGATCAGGCCAAACTGGGATCAGGCTGCCGTGAGCGGTGCTGGGTTGTCCCCCTCTGCCTCCCTCCCTCTGGGACTGTCTCCATCATGAGAAATGCATCACTGGTCGCTGAAATCTCAGATACTTGCTCAAAATTGCCGTGTACTGCAGTCCTTCCCTTCTCTGATCAAACGCATCAGTAAGAGCCGCTTCCCTCTGAGAGCACGTTACCGAGTGTCTCGGCTGCTGCTCCCTGTCCCTGGCAGAGGGGACAGGCCTGGCAGAGCCGGGGGGCACTGCCCGACCTCTGCTCACCCACCTTCACCGTGTGATTTGCAATCGGAGCTTCTCTGCTCTTCCCAGAGCTTCTCGCTTGCTCGGTACGATCTGTGTGTCTTCTCCTTGGGTCTTTGGCCTCTCACGGGCTTTTCTTGGTTGCAGATGAGACGCTACTCATCAACGTCATCTGCGGAGTGGTTTCGGGGGTGATCTCCTCGGCGATTGCCAACCCCACGGATGTGCTGAAGGTGAGAACCCTGCCTGGCCAGAGGCGGCTCCTGGCTGGGGTTTGACCCATAAGAGCTGCTGCTTTCCAGTGCAGACGTGTCTCTCCCAGCTGCAGAGCTGCTCCCTCAGCCGCTGTGGGCATCGCTTCTGCTCCTTGGGGGGTTTGTGAATGGGGACAGCAGCCCGGAGGGGTTTGTGAATGGGGACAGCAGCCCAGAGCAACGAACACGCGGCTACTTTTGATAAAATACAGTCCTTAAAAGATCCTGAAATCTGTTATGACTGGGGGTGGAGGCTTGGTGTCTGAGCCGGGTGATGGGGTGGTAGCCAGCTCTTTGTTGGACCTTCTCATCTCCTTCTCATTGGTCACTGTGCTTTGCCAAGTCCTGCCTGTTAGGATGGACCAGAGTCGAGCAGGGGCTGCTTGGTCCCCTCCACTCCCTGCTGGGGGTTTACTGGGGTCAAGGTAGCTCCGCTTGGAGCAAAGAGAGCCTGGAGAGCTTTCTGGCAACTCTCCCTGTGCAGATCAACCTTCTCGGGCTGCTTTCGGAGTGGGAAGGCCTTGCCTGACACTTCCCTGTCTCCTCTGAGCTTTGTATGGCGCTTCCACCCTGCTCCTTGCCCACTGCCATGGTTTGTTGGGTGGTTTGCAGGGGGAGGGTGGGTGGATGGTGGTGTCTGTCCCAAGCTGCTCTGTTTGTACCAGGAGCTCCCTGAGCTGATCTCTCCCCGTCCTGGGTGGGCACTGATGGACTCTCACCTTCCTTCCAGATCCGAATGCAGGCCCAGGGCAGTTTGTTCCAGGGCGGCATGATCGGCAGCTTCATCGACATCTACCAGCAGGAGGGAACCCGAGGCCTCTGGAGGGTAAGGACCAGCTGCTGGAACCTCCAACCCGTAGGAGAACTAACTTTGCAGCACCCGGGTGTTCTCTTGAAGAGAATCATGAATCAAGGGGAGCAGCAAAGCTCTGCCTCAGTTACTGGGCAAACAGCAGCCCTTCTGCGGTGCAGGTTGGGTCTAGTCAGCGCTGGGCCGGGTCCTGGCTTCCAAGAGTGAGGTTGGTATCTTCACGAAGTCTCAAATACGTGAGTGTCCCTTGAATGGACCAATACCTGGGTCTGGATCTTCTCTGAGGTCCTTGGAAGGATGCTCAGCTTGAAACTTGCCTCTGAGCACGCAGAGAACAGGATGGAGTGGTGGCTTCTGGGGACATCAGTGATGTAAGGCTCTGGGGCTTGAAGGATGAGAGTTACCCATGCTCAGGCCCTGCTGCTTGCATTTTAGCAGCAGTTCTTTGGCTTTTGTTAGAGTTGTCCTTCCAGTGAGGTCATCTTCTGTACTCTGAGTTACCCAGCCCTCTGCCGAGCTGGGAGGTCAGGAATGGGAACTACAGGATCCCAGTGTTTTTTTCCATTTCTCTCTCTTATGGTCACTGAAATCCTTTCCAGAAAGACAGCTAGTGCAGTGTGGTGGGGAGGGGAGGGGAGGGACTAGAAAAGGTGTGAAACCCTCTGTGTTGCTTCTGAGGACATGGTGCAGAGACAGAGCAGACCCGAGGTGGATTCCAGTCACCAAACTAGTTTTGCTGCTCTCGGGTCTGGGGCAACCACTGTCTCCTCCCTCCAGTCGCAAAGACCCACCAGTGCTCACCAGTCCGAGCCTTTGCCTTGTGTTTGAGCAGGCTGTGCCAGCACGGGGTTAGGCACAGTGGGAACCATGAACCCAAAAAGTACTTTTACTTCTCCCAGTTGCTCAGGTTTTGTGTGTCAGGAAAGATGCTCCTGGTGGTGACTCATAACTGGGCTCCACTGGAGGGTAACCCCAGTCCCAGGGAGGTCTCTCGTGACCCTGTGGGTCTCCCCGAATTACTCGGGTAGTGTTACAGTTCAGTGAAAGGGCTCTGTGTTGGTGCTGTGTTCCCCCTGTTGTGTGAGCCCATAACCGTCTGATGAGGGGTTTCTCAGACAGAAGTAACTGGTTCCTCTGACCCAAGCTTGTAGTTGTCCCAGTAATTGTCCTGCCACTTCCCAGATCCGTGTCCTGCCGGCAGCAACTCTTAATACATGAAAATAGCCTAAATAAAAAACCTTAATAAAGCAGACTCAGTGCTGTTATGGCCTGAGGGGGACCTGGAGCCCCACCTGGCTCCTTAAACAGCGGCTCCTCTTTGTGGTGCAGGATCTTTCCTGGTGTTGAAACGGGTGGGCAGTGCTCGGTGTGGGGAGGTGGGTGGGTGATAGCCTGATCCCTGCGCGCTCCTGGCTGGGAGGAGGGAGGCAGCGTGTGGTCATTGTGGCTGGAGCAGCGCTGCTGGGGCAGAGGAATCCTCTTGGGCTCCAGGGTGACTCTGGGAGAGGGGGAGCTGGGGGATGGAGCAGGGAGGGGACGGGGCAGATGGTCACCAAAAGGCCCCTGAGAAGAAGCTGGAGCTGGGGGAGATGATCATGCTTCTGACCAGTGTTTGTGTTCTGCAGGGTGTTGTCCCCACAGCTCAGAGAGCGGCCATCGTGGTGGGGGTGGAACTGCCAGTTTACGACATCACCAAGAAGCACTTAATTGTGTCAGGCCTGATGGGGGACACCATCTTCGCCCACTTCGTGTGAGTATTGGCTGCAGCTGCTGTGCCCTCCAGGCGAGGCAGGGGTGTGCGAGGCAGAGGGGCAGGGTGGGATTTGGGGCGAGACCTCTTTATGGAGCAGGTGCCCTGAAGCTGCAGGGAATGGGCTCAGAGCTTGTGAGGGATCTGCTGCGACGGCTGGAGCAGCTCGGGATGACCAGAAAGTATCCCCAGAGAGAAACTATCCCCAGAAAGTGTCCTCCCTGGAGAAGGAGCCTGGCAGAAATCCCTTGGTGATGGGGAATGTCAGTTTGATTTGGACTGGCTGATGTCCAGAAGCGCTGCTGCTCTGTGTCTGTGCCCTGGGATGAACACGGCAGGAGTTCCAGGTGTGTGACTCCCTGTGGCCGGTGGCTCAAAGGTCCTCATCTGTGGCCACTGTCAGCTCGAGCCATTGTCATCAGAGCTTTGTGAGACAGAGACTTGTGAGGCTGCCAGAACCTGAGTGGTCTGACCGGGTGCTGAAGTCAGCCCACTCCGAGCAGGGGGAGGGTTAGGGACCTCCCAAAATCTTTTTTTTTTCACCTCCATTTTCCTGTTCTTCTGGCAGACACTTCAGCCGGAGGTGCTTTGGTGCTTCTGTTGGGTTTGCCTGCTGAGGGCTGAAGGTGGCCAGCACCAGACCATACGTGGAGGGAGGAGACTGGCAGCTGCTTGCTCCCTCTTGCTGCCTTTGGTCTTCCTCCCTCCTTCCCCGCCCCGAAGAGGTGTTTGCTCTGGTGAGAAGGATGTGCGCTTCCGAGAGGCTGCCTCCAGGTCCGTGTCACCTCAACAGCACCCTTTGCTGGGCTGCAGGATGCCCCGGGGAGGCCCCGCAGTGGGCTCTGAAGAGGGTCTCAATCAGAAAAGAGCTGAGATTTCCCTTCCCCGTAGCTCTGTGGGGTCCTGAGGCGGCGTGTTCCTGCCTCGGCCTCTTTCCCAGGTGGGAGCAGGTAGTGCAGCTCGTGATTATCACTCAATGCCATTCATAAAATCCAGTGAGAGATCTCATCCTTGTGTCAGGGCCTGTCTGACCGGCCCGGCCACGCTCAGAGCTGTTCCCCTCTCCTCTTTGGCTCTGTCTCTAGCTCCAGTTTCACCTGTGGGCTGGCTGGGGCCATTGCCTCCAACCCTGTGGATGTGGTGCGGACGCGGATGATGAACCAGCGGGCAATAGTGGGGAGCACAGAGCTCTACAAGGGCACCCTGGATGGCCTGGTGAAGGTACGGAGCAGGGGGAGGTGGGCAAATCCTGGGGTTCCAGCACCAGGAGCAGATGGGTTCCACAGCGACAGAATGTGCGTGTTCCAGACAAACCAGAGAAGGGCCGGGAGCCACTTCCTGAGGTCACCATCAGCTTGAGCATCTTCCCAACCTTATGGGACAACACCTTGTCAGTGATGCAGTTTGATTGGATTTACATACTTTAGGTGATGCTTCACGCATCTTAATTGCTTCTCCACTGGCCTCTCTGCTTCTCGGGGGCTGGAAAGGGCCGTTATCTCAGGTGGCATTTGGGAGATGGGCAGAGCGTGGCCCCAGTGTGTCTCCTCATGGATCTGTGTCTTCTCTCCTCCCAGACATGGAAGAGCGAGGGCTTCTTTGCACTCTATAAAGGTTTCTGGCCCAACTGGCTCCGGCTCGGTCCCTGGAACATCATTGTATCCTTCATTGTGCTGCTGGCGGGTGGTGGGTGTGGAAGTGGGGGAGAGCCAAGCTGTGAAGGGAAGTGTGGAGCAGACACCTTGATGGGGCACCTCTTTGTCAGCCCAAAGCGCATTCCCTGTCCTGCTGGGACAGATGTAAGCTGTGACCTGGCTGCTGCTGGTTCAAGTGCCCAAAAATGCCACTTCCAGGGCTTCCAGCACGGGGTGGTTTGTTGGAGAGTGAGTCCTTGGCTGGAGACTTTCCCTTTGGCCTCAGCTCCTGGAGGTGCCTCAGTTTCTGAATCTCTCCCCCCATGCTGCCTGGGAGAGGGGCTTCCCCTGCTGCTCCGCACCTGAGCTGATGCTCTCCCTGCCTGGGCAGGAGGGCCCGGGGCTGCCTGATGTGTTTTGCCCATTTCCTTGACCTTTCCCTTCAGTTTTTTATCACGTACGAGCAGCTGAAGCGTCTCCCGTTCTGAGCTGCCTTCGTTCCGCCGGGGCCAGGGCCCGTCGCTGCCGCCTTCAGGCTCCATCTCACCGTCCCCATCTCCATGGTCCGGGCCCTCCCCCTCCCCAAACGCATGGTCCCTGGAGCATGATCTGCCCGAGGCGGAGCCGGGAGGCTGCTGGCGGGTGCTGCATGTTTGATTTTCCCCTGGGAGGCAACTCTGAAGGGTGTGTCTGGGCCTGAAGCAGTATCTTCTGTGAAGATGGGTGCATTCCAGTGGCCTTTGGCTACAGCCACCCTTGGCTGTTGGGCTGGGGAGCGTTTTCCTGCTGTGCCCAGGGGCCAGGCTGGGGGCTGGGAAGGGACACAATCGTGTTTTCTTGTGGAATCGTAACCTCATTAAATTATTTATTGACTGGATGCCTTGAGATTTGCGTTTGTGCAGATTTAATGCAGGTTTATTCCAGAGCAGAGGCTGTGGCTGCCCAGGGAGAGAACAGCAGCCTTGTTTTCAGCACTCTATTTATCTATCTATCTATCTTTTTCCCTCAAATATATATACATATATATAAAAGCAATCTTTAGGATTCATTACAATTGAAATGTTTCCAAAACAAAGTTTAATGGTTAGCATCAGAAAATATGCTGTTACGAAAACACGTAAAAAAACCCAAAACACGGGGTGTTGGTGCCGCTGTTACTTTGTGGAGGGCTCCTCTGGCAGCAGCAGGAGAGTGTCCCCACGGCTGCTTCCCAGCTGCAAGGTGCTGCTGAGAGGCTCTTCTTTCCCCTCTTCTTCCTCCCCGTGGACCAGCTCCCCTGGCTGGCTCTGGAGACTTTCCTTCTGCTTCCCGGAGTGGTCCCTGGCCACTGGAGATGTCCCTCACCTGCACTTGGATGGCCCTGGCCATCACAGACACTGCCACATGGCCCCCTGCCTCGCTTTGTCAGTAGTGACCGTGACTCCTCGTGCAGTGGTGCTGGTCTCTGGGGACGTGATGGTGAGAGGGGCGGCTGGTTGTCCCTGCAACTCAGCTCCGTGCCAGAGAATTAGCATTAATAACACCAAAGAGCCAGCGTTGATCCCGATGCCGATATAAAGCACCCCAGGACCATCCCCAGCCCCTTCCCCAGCAGAAGCCGTGCCCTCCCCGCGGGGACAGCCCGTGGGGGACCCTGCGAGCGCTGTGGCTCCGGGAGGGAGGGAAGGGCTCGGGGCTGGCACCGGGGCAAGGAGCTCTGGATCCCAGCCATCGAGAGAGGGAGAGAGAGGGAACTTCCTAATTTGTGTTGGATGTGCCGTTCATGGAATGAAATTACCCCCTTGGCAGCTTGGGTCAGGGGCCCGGGGCTCGCTCCTCCTCATCCCCGCTCCTGGGGAGCTGGAAAACACAGAGACCTTGAAACACCCCACCAGATTCAGACACAAAAGTCTTCTAAAAGCAGAGTTTTCCCAGGCTTTAGAGGAGACCTTACTGAAAGAGAAATGAATCCTGTGTCTCTCAGAGCAGGACAGCCTGTGTGTCAGGCTGAGTCTGCCGGGTAAATGTACATCCCAGCGGATTTAACACTGGAAGGGACCTTCCCTGTGCAACCTCAGAAAGGTCCCGCTGGATTAGCGCTGCCGGGGGGGTGCTGTGATTCAGGGCACCCTGGAAAACACGGTCCCCCCCCTTCCTGTGCTCCTCCGGTTACTGTTTGACAGAGGAAGGCAGGGACCTGCCCTGTTTCTCAGCAACTCGCCTTTTTCCAGCTGAGGAGGCAGGAGAGGTG
Source organism: Scolopax mira (assembly GCA_004320125.1). Taxonomy (NCBI): domain Eukaryota; kingdom Metazoa; phylum Chordata; class Aves; order Charadriiformes; family Scolopacidae; genus Scolopax; species Scolopax mira. The sequence goes on along the minus strand of BJBW01011125.1, from coordinate 40,965 downwards.
GCACTTCCTGTGAGGGGACAGAGCGGTTGCCATTGTCACCTACCCCCCCAGAGCGTCAGGGACACGCAGTGGGGGTGTAGGATTCTGTGATAGACAGGGATGTGGAGGCTTCCTCTCCGTGAATTTCTGTGTTACAAGTTATTATTTGTAATGTAAATACACTTATAACTAGAAAAGCAACAATAATAACTACTTAGAATGCCACAAATATATATATATATATATTTTAGTATTAGTAGCAGATATATAGAGATTTAACTCAAAGCATTGCGGTGCAGTTCATTAAGCTGCTCCCAGGAGTGAGGTTAATTGATGATGGATGAAATCTCTCCTTGGAGATGATGATCCATATCAGGGAGTCTGGACTCAGCCGTGTGTCCGAAGGGTGACACAGAGGAGTTCACGCCGGGGGGGGACGGGACACTCTCATTTTGGGTAGATAACCGGTTATTTTCACACGGGAGGAGGACACCAGTGCTTGGAACAGCCGCTGCCAACTTCTGCTTGCTCAGGAGGCCCCTTTGGAGGTGACGCCAGTTTCTTTGCCTTCTGGGTTGTGCCACTTTCTTTATTTTTGGGGGTTCTTGAAGATTCTCCACCTGCATTTCAGCAGCCAGGCCTCTCTGGTGGATGCTTTCCCCCCCCCACCCCCCGTTATAACCCCCTCGCCTTCACTCCCACCGGGAATCGGTGTCGTCTCCTCGGTCCCTGCACGGATCTGGGTGTTGGGACCTCTTTTTGCTTGGACCTTCTTGACAGCACTCGTGGTGGACGTTCCCCTGGCCAAGCACCGAGGACCCGAGCAGAGCCACTGGCTCTGCTCGGGTCCTCGGTGCTTGGCCAGGAGAACGTCCACCACCCCCTCTGCCATCGTGGCAGCTTCCTGCCCAGGTGCTCGTTGCTCAACCCCCTCCTGCTCTCTGGGGTTGTCTGGAAACGTGGCTGGAGGAGGAGGAGGAGGAGGAGGGACCTCCCCGGGGCAGAGCGTTGACTGCATCGGTCCTTTCTGGCACAGCTCCTCTTGCCCAACCTCAGAGATGGCCACGACACCCAAAGGCTTTTCTCCCCTCCCTGGGCCACCTGGAGAACGCTGAGCAGGACGTGCTGAGAAGACCCCAGGTGAGGGATGTCCTAAAATCCTGTTGGGGACACGCCGTCCTCAGGCTGTGCCCCCTCCAAAGGGGGACACAAAAAGGGGACAGCCATGGCTAGCTCAGCTGTGGGAGCCATCCTTGCTGTGCTGGCCTCACTCATCCTCACTGCCAACGTGCTGGTGGCCATCACCCTCCTTCGCCTCATCCACACGAGTGGCTCCAAGGGGCTCTATTTCGTCCTTAACCTCGCCGTTGCGGATGCCATGGTTGGCTTCACCGTCATGGGGCTGGTCATCGATGAGTTTTCCCAGCCCTTTTATCCTCCCCCGATCTTCTGCGTCCTGAGGATGGCTTTTGTGACCTCCTCTTCCGCTGCCTCTATCCTCTCCCTGATCGTGGTGGCGTGCGACAGGCACCTGGCCATCAGGAAGCCCTTCCACTACTTCCAGCTGGTGACGGGTCTGCAGGTCGGGGTGCGCTTGGTGGGACTCTGGCTGGTTGCTGCCATCATCGGCTTCCTCCCGGTCTTCATCCCGGCCTTTCAGAAGACCCCCCATGTTGTCCAACCGAAGTGCTCCTTCTTCAGCGTCTTCCACCCTGCCTACATGCTCTCTGTCTTCTGCGCCGGCTTCTTCCCTGCCCTCTTCCTCTTCATTTACCTCTACTGTGACATGCTGAAGATCGCCGCAGGGCACGTGCGGCACATCCGGCGGGTGGAGCAGGCAGGGCTGGCGGGGGGCTGCCCCCCGTCCCGCACCACCAGCGACATGAAGGCCATGCGCACTGTCGCCATCCTCATCGGCTGCTTCGCGGTCTCCTGGCTGCCCTTCTTCATCGCCAGCATCATCCAGACCATCTGCCCCAGCTGCTTACCCTACAAAGTCATCGAGAACTACCTCTGGCTGATGGGGCTCAGCAACTCCCTCCTCAACCCCCTGCTCTACTCCCTCTGGCAGAAGGACGTGCGGCAGCAGCTCTCCCAACTGGCTGCCGGCTTGAAGAGGAGGGTCCTCCTTCGTCCGGGGAACGGCCGCCACTTCCCGGGCAGAGGCACCACGTCTCTCCCCACCGTGTCCTGCCTGCGGCTGCAGGACTGACACGGCTGCCACCGGCTTCCCAGCTCATCTCCTGTGGTGCCACTGGGAGCTCGGGGACAGCCAGCCGTGGAGGAGACCACAGATGGGGTGGGACCAACCTGGATGCTGATTCTCAGGCATCACCATGGCCAAATTCCAGCCCCCCTGCGGCCCGTTTTGCACCAGCCCCGAGTTGCAGGTGGGGGGATGCATTAGGTTTTGCCTGGAGAGCTTCAACCTTGTGTCTCCCAGGACCAAGCACTCGCTCCGCGGGCTGAGACCCTTCACCCATGGCTTTTACCCTGCCTGGAGCTGGGATCCACCTGGCCACCCCTCTGCCTCCAGCCCCAGCTCTCTGGAGGATGAGCCCCTGACGTGGGGCTGCTGGCCCAGCAGTCGCTCGGTCACTTTCAGCTCCCAGCCCGGGCAGGGGAGGCTGGGAGGTGCCTGTGGGTCCCAAATCCATCCTGGACCACGAGCACTGCCGGTGACTGCCCTCAACTTGCCATCCTCCAGCTGCATCCCCAAACCTGCTGCAGCCAAGCCCGCAGCCAGGGAGGGTCCCCCCAGCTCCGGGCTGTGGGTCGCGGGGTGCAGAGGGGGCTCCTGCTGTAGCTGCAGCGGGGCTGGCACGGTGGGGGCTGCACGCCGGGGAGAGGTGCGGGGCAGCACGGGCCCTGATGTCGCTGTTTGGTTTGGGCTGTAAAAGTGAGTTAATGAGTAACGGGCTGGACGCTGAGCCCTGTGGCAGGGGAGGGGGGGAAGGGGTGCCGGGGAGCAGTGTCAGGGTGCTGTGTCCCCGTGGGGTGGCGGGGCTGGGTCTGGGGCTGCGGGGGGGCTCTACACACAGACTCATCCCGTGGGAGCGTGCCCTGCCACCAGACTGCTGACACTGTTTAATTGCTTCTCATAAAATCATGCCTGTTTAATCCACATGGCAAGATAACTTCCCTTAAAATATGTTCTTTAGCTAAGAACGCACCCTAACCTCAAAATGAGGGTGCTATCCATGAAACAGCAGCTGTTCTCAGGGCTGTTGTTTGCCCCACGGGTAGACTTGACGGCTCATGGCCATATCCAGTGAGTCCAGAACCTGCCTCGGGCATGAGGCCCTCCCTATCTGACAGGAAGAAGCCAAAATAAAACTGGCTTTTAAAAAAAAACCCCAAACAACAGGTCCCCTGTGGTGTTAACCTCCGCCTGAGACCAAATATCACCCGGTAATGCTGTTCTGGGCTGATCGAGCCTGGGAGGAGGCTCCATGGAGCCGTCCTGGCTCCGTGGGTGGACGGACACCTTGTGGGCGGATGGAGAAGGTGGATCCAGCCTGACTCAGCTCTGGGGAACAGCACATCAACCATCTGTACCATGTGTAGTGAAGCCTCAGCTCCACCGGCTGTCGCTTTGCAGAGCCGCCCCATCCTCGCTGAGCCCCCAGGAACGCCAAAGCCCTCCTCCTCCTCCATTCTCCAGCATGCTTCCCGTGGGGATCGGTGTGGGTGGTGACAACGGGAGCACTTTGCACGTGGGTTTCTTGCTGCAGGCTAAGCACAGAAGCCACCAAGACCTGTGGATCTGGGACAGGAGGCCATGGGGAACATCAGGAGCCCAGGCCTGCGGTGACCATGGCGTCCCCATCGGCTCTGGGGATGGCGGCTTGGGCGGCCACCTGGGTGTCATGGAGGCACAGGGCCTGGGTGGGAGAGGGGACACTTCTGCCAGGCTCTGGGGCAGGTGCAGCTCTCAGAGGCTCTGTTTGCCCAGGGAGGTGGTAGAGTCTCCTTCTTGGAGACGTTCAAAACCCTCCTGGACACATTCCTGTGCAACCTGCTGTGGGTGGCCCTGCTCTGGCAGGGGGTTGGACTGGATGATCTCCAGAGGTCCCTTCCAGCCCTGTATGATTCTGTCTCCTCTCCCCAAGCCTTGGACTGGACGAGCTGGGGCTCCATTCCTGGGAGACCCTCCCAGATCCCACTGGGAGCAGCAGCCATTCCCTGTGGGACCACACCTGCTGCCATCTCCTCTCCCAGAGACCATCTCCCCCCATGCCCCATGGGTCCCGAGCACCCCCTGACCCCCCGGGGCAGCTGGAGGAGGGTGGGCGCCCCTGAGGCCATGGCGTGAGGAGGGACAGGGTGGAAGGGGGACAGAGGGAGGGCGCTTCCCCCACTTGCTGTCCCTCAGCTGAATGAACTGTGTTTGCTGCCAGCCCCTTCCCTTCTCCTGACACCCCGGGGCTCCCCGCTCTCCGACCCGCTCCCCAGGCACACAGCAGGGACACCCCCGGGACGACACACCCCCGGGGTTAATTATGTCACGGTTTCCCACAAATCAAGCACCCCCATCAGGACCCTCTGGGCAGTTTTCATACCCCTTTTAATATCATGATGATAATATTAATACTTCCTGCCCATACTGGATTGGTCAGGGATTTACTCCCAACTCCCCCCACCAGGTTCTGGCCACCACAGACGCTCAGGGGACAGGCCTTCACCTGGGCCGGGGCTCCTTCACCCACAAGTGACATTTTTGCTGTTGTAACGAAGGGAGTTCAGCTTAGGGCACTCAGAACTTTCACTTTCCTGCCAAGTTGGCTCCACTTGTCCACCACCTCGCTTAGAACCATCTCCCAGGCCCTCACGCCCTGCGTTCCAGGATGTGCCTCCTCCACAATAGGAACAATAACCGCCCCCCTTGATCAGTTCTTTCATTAATTCAATTGAGAGATTCGGGGATAAAATCTTCGTTATCCGTGAGCACACACATGGCTTTTCAACACCAGTCACTAATACCCTTTCAGGGTCCGGCGGGACCCGGGCAGTCCCCGGGGGCTGCGGGCGGACACGGCGCCTGGAGGACCCACCCCGCCAGCCGCGGGGGCTGCCACCGTCCCGGCGTGCTCTGCGCGCAGCCCCCCGCCCCTCCGGCGCGGCGGCAGCCAATGGGGGCACGCGGCGGGGCCGGGGGGCGGGGCGGATGTTCGGTGATGGCGGCCGCGGCGGGGCCGGCGGCGCGGCTGCGGCTGGGCCTGGGTCAGGCGGTGAGTGGATGAGCGAGCGTGGGGCCGGGGGCGGCCGCTGGCCGACGGGTCTCGTCGGGCCCGGGAGAAGGGCCGAAGGGAGGCTCGGAGCTGGCCTGCTGTGGCCGCCCGCCCGCCGGGGGAGGCTGTGGGGGGCGGGACGGCGGTTTGGGCCTGGAGCGCCTCAGCGGACCGGGGCGGCCGGGCTCTCCCGGCGGGTTCGTGGGGCGGCAGCGGGGGCTGGCTCTGGCCCTCTGCCGCCCGGGGGTTTTCTTTCCGCCTCTCACGTCTCAGCAGGGCTTGGTCCCAGGTTCCCCCGGCGGGGGTGTTGGTATCCTGGTCGGTACCGGCCTTTGTCAGCGGGGCATCTTTGAGTAGCAACATGTACCAACACCATCACGGGGTCCTCAGAGCCCCCGGGGACCTGCTGGCGGTGATGGCATCTGCAGTGCTCCGCAGTTGGGTGCTGGGGAAGCTGCTGTGAAAGGCTTATTCTGGGGGGTGGGTGTCCCCAGGCGGGGTTTGGGGTCCAGTAGCAGTTAGAGCATCTCAAGAGGGTACAAGAGGGAGGGAGAAACGAGTCGCATCTAAAGAAACTATTGACCTGACTGTTATCAGGCTGCTTCTGATGCTCCGAGAGTGGTTGATCCCCACCAAAGGGTGGGGATGAAGGGGCAGCAGCTTCTCCCCCGCTGGGGGTAACCGGTTGGGTGTAACTGCTGTGTTCTCTCCTGAACAGTGAGCAGGCTCAGCCATGCCCAGCCCTGTCCCTCACCTTGTGCTGGATCCCTTCTGCCACACGTGGGGAGCACTGTTACCTTCAGGCACGCTAATACCAGTAGCCACAGCTGCCGGTGGGCTGTAACTCGCCCACAGCCCCACTCTCTAAAGATCCTTTGATATGATTCATACACATGTGCATGCACGCGTGTGTTTGGCTCCTTAAGCATTATACTCGAGCTTCTTTATATTTATTGGTTTCTCAATGTCTTCATTATTTTGTTGATATTTTGGTCGTGTGTGCAGGGTCCAGCTGTTGACAGCAACGTACCTGCAGATCGTGCCGTGGAGAAGTGCTTTTGTTCTTTAGTGCCATATGTTTGTCACACAGATGCCTTGGTCCTGGGCTGGATTACTCATCATTCCACACGCTTTCTGTCTCCCCCGTCCTTCACTTGTGCAGCTACAATAATTAGACACCCTATTTTCCAGCCTGCAAGATGCTGCAGCAGAGCTGTGAGACGATGGGTAAAATGCAGCCTGGGGTAGGAGTTTGTCCAGCAAACTTGCATTCCTTCCCTCTCCAGCCTTTCGTCTCCTCCCTGCTCTGGAAGCTGGCTGGCTGGGTTTTCTGTTTCCTAATGTTTTGTTTGAGGGATTTTGTAACATGTCATTAAAATGCCCCCTGCGTTAAGCTGTTGAAAGCTTTCACTGAAAGGTCAGGTTTCCTGGTTTAAGGTCATGTTTTTGGTATGGGTGACTTGAGCTACTGGAAGGGATGAAGTTCAATCTCCGAGTAATTTCGAAGATAAGGTGTTGCTAGAGAGGTATTCTGTGCACCTTCCAACGATGGTGTGAGATTTCTTCCCTAATCCCCAGCTTTTCTGTTGACATTTTTCCGGTGCCAACGTGTCCATCCCACAGCGACACTTTCCCGCTGCGTCCAGCTGTCCAGCTCAGCCAGGACAAAGCCACAGCCACCAGTCCTGGTGCTGCCTCTCTGTGAGGCTCTCACCCCTTGATCCATGTTTTTGCACTGGGATTTTCTAATGAACCTGATTGCTGGCTCTGCTGGGGTTTTCCTTGGGAATTCCCTCTTTTCTTCTTCCCTTTTCCCCCCAGCGGTGAGTCCCGTGTCCCTTTGCCTGACAGGTTTCTTCCTCTAGCCTTTTAAAAATATATTTCTGAAAATGTGAGTGTTTGAGCATTTGTTCTGAAGCTGCAGGAGTTGCTCTCTGTCGTGCTGTGGGTGGGACTGCTGGGATGAGAGGGACGTGAGGGAGATACCAGGGGTCAGGAACGTTCCCCCCCGAGCCTGGAGCCCCCTGCTCTGCACCCAGGCCATGGAGGACGAGCCGTTCACCCCCTGCAAATCCTACTGTTAGTGCAAAACGATTTCTAGACGTTGTGTGGAGAGGGAAGGTGGTTTGACAGAGCCATGTGAGGATCCTAAAACTCCTCTGCAGAATACTTAGTATTTGTGCGATTGCTGGGGGCTGCCCCCGGGGAGGCAACGAGGGCTGGGTGTCTGGGTCTGTGCCAGTGCACACACTTGTGTGCATGCACACACTGGGAAAGAACGTCTGCCCTTTGGTTTGGGTTATAATGGTAAGGAAACGGCTCATACAGGACTTGATCGAGTCTCTGGTTTTGCTGCTGTGGATATAGACTTGTGGAAGTCACCATTTGCTTGAAAACACTGCGATAGCAGTTACTGAATGTAGTGTTTTCAGGGTCAAAGAAGAAAGGGACTCTTTGTGTCTCTTTTTTTTTCTTCTTTTAGCAGTGCCCTGCAAATCTAAGATTGTGTGAAGTTAATATTTCTTTTGAGTACGAGCTCCCAGGATGAAGGACAGAGCGCAGGGCGCTCCTTACCATCACCAGAACATCATCTTTCAGTGCAAAGGCAGCTAATCTCAGGCATGCAAACAGGGTTTGTTTAACTGCCTGCCAGCCCTTTAAAGCATTGATGTATGAAATCCCCTGTGAATTCAGATGTACTGGCTGCTAATCACTTCTCCACCTGCTCGTCCACCTCTGCCCCCCACACCCCGGAATCTGCCTGTCGGCCTCGGTCACTGGAGACTGATGGGGACACGTGCAGCCTCCGTTTGCCAGCTCCAGCCCCAGCCTATGCTCTCCACGCCTGGCCTGGGAGTTCCACTGTCATTAGGACCCAACTTCCCTGTTGTGCTCAGAGCTGGGGCTCAGGAGCTCGTGTGGAGCTGTGCCGGGTGTGGGATCTCAACCCTGGGCTCCATCTTTTAAACAACCAAACAAGCTGGGAGCGGCAGAACTGGCCGAAATACTGAAATATGATCAGCATCTTGCCATGTTTCTCCTGCAGTACGCAGGTACGGTGTGTGCTTTCCTTCAAAGTGCCTTTCTCCAGTAGCATGTTGTAAGGGTTGTCAGCATGAAGGGGTGCATGGAGTTGACAGAAGTCAGTGAAAATCCTGCTGCTCTCCGGCTCCTGGGTCAGACTGGTGAATATGAAGCTCTAACCGTGATTCTTAATCCAGGAGCACAGCAGAAAAGTGTGCATGAGCCCAACAGTAGTTTGTGAGCCTGGGAATAAGTCTCAGAAAGCAAATTGTTGGTATTGAAATGTAATTTCAAAGCCTCAGTGTCTTCTCTCCTTTCCCTTCCTTGCTGTTTTCTCTGTGTTTTTTCTAAGTGATTCCAGCAGATGACATGTACTTTGGTTTCTTCTGAATTATGTTTGTTTAGAGCTGAAAACAAGCAGTGTGGAATCAGATGGCAGATTGTATCCTGGAATCCAGTTTATTTCTAAATTGTGTTACTAAATGTGCAGAAAAGAAAAGGGACCCCTGTTCATGCTGAGGAATACTTATTTCATATATTTGCCAATGTTGGCAAAAGGTAAATCCATATTTATAGCAAAGCCTGTGTCAGCCCATTTCTTACGTTCCTCTTGATGCTGGGTAAGAGAGACGTTTGATGAGCGGGCTTAATCAGCGTGGGCTTTTCCAGTGTGTCAGGAAAAAGCTTTTAGTATATCAATGTCTCAGCGTGCCTGTTGCTTTTTCCTTTGAGTTATTGGGGAGAGATTTGTGTACCTGCTTCTGATTAATTAGTTGGATGTCAAGAAACCCGCGGAGCGTCTGACCGGCAGCAGGGCGAGGTTGCTATGGGTGTGGGGTTCCCCCAGATGAGCTGGTTTGGTGTCTCTAAGGCAGCGTTAGGCTTGTGGTGTCTCTGAGCAAACCTGAGGTGACCCATCAGGGAAGATGTTGCAAAACTGGTGAAGTGGCAGCTCGGTTGGGCTGCTCGTTCCCCGTGCAGTCCCGGTGAGCAGCAGCAGTGTCAGCGTGCTCTGCTCTCGCTAAGAGGAGCAATCTCTAAAAAGGCGCTTTTCAGTTCACGTCGTTGACTATTTCTGATTTCTTTTTTCACTGGTCATTAAGGCAAATACAGGTTGGAAAATGAAGCCCCGCAGGGTCTGGCACAGGACTGACGAGGGTAGGTCCTTCCCTTGATTTATGCCTGGAACATTGAGACCTTTCCTGTCTCCTCAGGCCCTGTCTCAGCGTGTGCTGTGAAAGCCACAGCCATATATAGCACCAGCACAGACCCAGATCGATATCTGCCCCAGATCCTGGTGGGGCAGGCATTGTTCAGGGTATTTAGGACAGTGGGAGGCTGCTCTAAGACGTGGCTCAGTGCCCATTCCCAGAGGGGAAGCCCACCTGCAGCACCCTGGTGGTGCTGGGTGAGAGGACTCGCTGGTTGTCATTCCCTCCTCAGCTTTAAGCATCTTCGTTGTTTTTCCCTGACCCATTTTTTTTTAGTGAAGAATCTTCTAGTCCAAGTTGCTTTTTAAAAAAAAAAAATTTAGGCACTGCATTATGGTGGCTCTTGATATGAAAAACCTCATTTTTCTCCTCCTCCCCCCTCAGCTCCTCCATCACGCTTCACTGCAAGTGCAGAAATGTGCTGATCCCTGCCTTTCCTGGCTGGTTCTCCCCAGAGCCTCAGTAAATCTGCGTAAAACCCTGAGCCTTGCTCCTGTGCCAGTGGTCCCTCCCTCCCCGAGCAGAGCAGGGACCTCAAAATAGCTGAGGATGCTTCCGTGAGGTGGGCGTGAAGGAGAAGCGCTGGTGCCTTGCAGTCCTGCTGGCTGATCTGCCAGCTCTCGTCCCAATCTGTGCCCAGGAGAGCAGCTTTTCTGCAGCCTCAGCTTTCTCCTGTGCGTGTTCCTGGCATCCAGAGGGATGTGGCTCAGCTCAAGCTGAACGGCAGCTCTCTGAAACGGCAGGAGAGAGGCGGGCAGTTCTGAGGGGCATTTACCCATTGTAGGCTGGAAAACCTGACCCAATGAGGAGTTTCTTGCTCTTGGGACAGACAGCCGTGCATAGGGCCTTTCTCTGCCCACCATAACCAACCTGGCAGAGGTCTGGACGTGTGTCATAAAGCAAATGACAGTATCTATAGATGAAGGCAACTCGGTAACCATCAGCAGTAGCTCCTGGCTTTCTCTGCTCGCAGAGCCTGTGGAGGAGGTCTTGGGATCCCAGAAGCTCTTCTTGGAGGAGCTATCAGGATCTTTAAACCTTCCATGCTAATGCAGAGGTTCACAGGAAGGAATTTTTGGTATCAGTTATAGGAAAGTCAGTCATTTATTCTGGAGATTTGAGAGCAATATAATAATTTTTGGCTTTGTTCATACTCTCGTTGTACTGGTGTGGCTGTTTCAGGATTGCTTGGTAAGACAGGACCCAGGTGACATGGCTTGAGGTTGAAAACAACACCGAGTCCTCCAGTGGGAAGAGAAATGAGGGTTTTATCTCCGACCTCTTTGCTGATACTGGTGTGGTCTCTCAAGGAGGATGACCTCAGCCATGGCTTGATGAGACAGAGCCTGGATCTGGATTCCTGGTACTGGTGCCTTATTCACGCCCTGCGTGGTCACCTTTGAGCATTAATCTGACACCGTAAATTTGTCCCAGAGCAAGAAATGTTGCTGCATTCACGTCTGGAGATCATGTGTTGCATCTGTCAGGGAGCATATCTGATTACGTTTAATGGAGAACCCATAAATAATAAATTTTTTGGAAGTGGGCTGTTTGTGAAGAGGCTGGAGCCAGTCCTCAGTGCGTTCTCCCAGGGGTGTCTCTGCTTGTCTTTGTGATGCTTCTGCTGGGGTTTGCCCAGCAAAGGGTGGTGCGTGCCCCTTGGTGGGTGGACATGTGTTTGTTGAGGCCGAGCTCCATCGCTGCTGTCCCCATCCTTCCCTGCCCCCCTCTGTGGGAAATCACACATTCAAGTTCAATGGTGCCTTTTCCATCAGCTGGGTGATAATAGAGGTGAATCTTGCAATTGCTCCTTTTCTGTGCACGACCTCTCTCTATTTATAACCTGCTGAATTTGGGAGTTGTTTCCCTGAGCTCTCATGACCTCGGTGGTATTTTGACTTTGGGGTATTTAAGAAGCAGCATTGTAGGCATCTTGCATGGTCAGGCGTGACTATTGTTGTTGCCAGCCGAATAGTACTTATGTTTTGGCTGGTTCTTGCGTTCTCACCTTTCAGTAGCTGAGGGAAGAGCCCCTTTGGGCTCTCTGCAGCCACTCTCCTCTCTATTTACAGCCGTACCCAGCAACCTTGTTTATGAACAAGTTCATGGAAGTGGAATCCTCTAGAATAGAAGTCACGATGCGGCGCGCTCTGTGTGTTTCTAGAGAAAGGTTTGGTACAAATGCCTTGGCCCATCAGTTGTATTGAGATGGCATAATTGTCATCTTTGGTACTCCCTTAGTTCTGATCCAAACAGCATTTTCATTTTCTCAAATGTGTCTCTTGTTTTTTTTTTTTTTTATAACTCAAACTGTCCATTTCTTTAAAGCTGCCTCATTCAAATGCCTCTTGGGTCAAAAAAACCTTATTCCTTTCCCCACTTCTGCTGTTAACTACCACATCAGCACCTTCCTCTGCAATTTTTATTTCTTCCATTTCCTATAAATCTTTTAATTTTCATTACAGGGTGACCAGGATCATTTAGGGGGATCCTGTAGCCGTTTAAACAACTAATTGGCCATTGAAGGGATAGTGCTGGAAAAAGAATATTGGGCTTCAAAACTCTGATAGACACCTGAAACTGTGCTCAGGGGGCTCGAGGTAGACCTGCTCTATTATCAATAACAGGCTCTGAACAACAGCACTCAAGGCTCTGTCTTTGCTGTGGTTCCTAAAACCACAGTCTGGAGGTACTGCCAGCATCTCTGGGCCATCCTCAGGCTGGGCATGGCAGGAGGTGATGGGGTGGGAATCATGGACAAGTCGGTGCCCACAAGGGAGAGTTGAGCCCTGAGGTTGAAGAGCTTTGTCTGGACTCTGACAGTGACTCCATCTGAGGAGGAGTTTGGCCCAGCCTGTGAGCTCCCCTCTTTTTGGGGTGTGCTGCAGAACGCCCTTCCTTGGCTACGAAGGGGGGCAACTGCTAGCCAGACTCCTTGGATAGACATTGTGACAGCACCTTATGTTTATAAAGATCATCTAAGATGTGCTTTGCTTTTTGCTAGTAAATAATTCCAGGTGGATTCACAGCTGGTGACAAATCAGGTGAATTTTCAACAGTTACTTGAATTTATATTCCTGGTTTGGAAGAAATAGAAAAAAAAAAATCTGGCCTGCGAGTTTCCAAACACGAAATACTGTACCACAGGGGGAAATGCACCCCTGCTTCACAGTCTCAAACAGTTTGATTCATGTGGGCATTGGGATTAATGTTTGTGAGTGATATTTTATAGTGGTATCACTGTAAGATTGAGATCAGGCGTAGCTGGGGACAGTAAGCAGGTATGGTTCCTCCAGAGGCCCGAAGGACTGGGCATTTCTCTTCTTATTGTCATCCTGAGGCATCCCAAACAGATTTAAAGAAAGTCCCTGAGTGTATTTTTCTCTTTTTTTTAGGTTTAAACCATCTGTCCTTTGATCCCACCAGCAGCAGCAAGTCTCTGCAGCTGGGCAGTGCTGCTGGCCCACGGGTGACAGAAAGCCCAGCTGAGAATGGAAGCGATTTGGGCAAGAAGAGGAAGAGAACGAACATCCCTCCAGGTGAGCAGCTTGGTGGCTGGCAAGAGAGCAGGCACAGGAGTACAGACTGAAACACTGCTGTGCTCTGCAGAGAAAAAGAACAAACGTGTGGCCTGCTGGGACATGGAAGTAGGCAGCTAAAGGCCTGGCTGACCCAGCTGAATCCCTGAAGGAGATTTGGATGCTTAATGAAGCCAATAGTTCCTCCTGGGTTGGCAGATAACCCTGCAAGACCTGAGGCAGTGTCACTGGTACCTCTGCTGTCAGCAGTGACATTGTTCTGTGCTGTGTGTCCCCTTTTGGTGTGGAAGAGAAGTGTCTTTGGCAGTGGAAGTGACCTCTGCTGGAACAGACCGGCCACCTCTGCTAAACCCAGTGCTGTTACGGCAATTTATACCCGTTGAGTGTTTGTCCTTTGTTCCTAAATCTCTTGGGAGGAATCACAGTGCCCCCCTTACCTTTAATGGTGTTCCTTTAAGGTCCCTTAGAGCTGTTGATTGTAGTGGATGAACTATAATTTATTCAGCTGCTCTTGGAAGGCAGTGTTTTCACAGACCTGTAAAATGTTGCCTGCTCGAGAGGGACGCAGCTGGGGCGGGTGTTTTTCACGTGGCCCTTGCCTCTCTGTTAGGTTCACCCCTGGTTTTGGATGCTGATACCACAGAGCCCTGTGGGCAGCGTGTGCCCTGCGGAGCAGTTCAGACAGGCACTGAGCTCTTGGTCTCTTTTCTCCCCTCCTGGCAGATGGTGGCCGAAATCTAAGCCTGGAGTCAATTCCAATGGGCCTGCCGATGTCCGACCCGAGCGCCTGGAGCACTGCCATGAACAACCTGGGGATGGCCCCCATGGGGATGACAGGACAGCCCCTCCTGCCCGGTACCTCTGCTCAGCCAGGCCCTGCTGCCTGCGCCTGCAAACACATCTTTGGGAAAAACCTCTTCACTTGAGTTAGATAAATGCCCACCGCCTGCAAAAAGCTGTGTTTGAAATGCATTAATGCCTGCAAGTGATTCATTCGGAGGCCAGGGCTTTAAAGCTGATTCCAGAGGAAGAGAGAATAGATGGGTTTTGATGTAAACCAATAGTTACTGAGAGGAGCTGTTGATACAGGCATTAGGAGAGTCCCACACAGAGCTCAGGAAACCAGTGACACGAGTAAATCATCATTCTAAGCTGAACTGGAGCTGCTTAAAAGAAAGAGTGGGAGGGAGATGAAGAGGAGAGCATAGGGCAGTGAAATGGATATGTCAGGAATGAGTAGAGGTTTCTGCTCCAGAAATGAACACCTTGTTGTTCCAAGCACATGTGCATGGGTGAGTCCTCCTGTCCAGGAGTTGTTACAGAGCTCCTGAGGAGCAGAGCTGTGTTCTACTTGGTTTCCCAGCAGTGCAGGATGCCTGCACATCGAAAACCTGCAATGAAATGACTGTTTCAAGCATTAAGTGCTTGAGGAGGATGCTGTCTCCTGCCTGAATGATTGTGGGCTCATCCGGGGAGGGAGTGTCTGTTGGCAGTGCTCTGCGATCCTATTTCTGCTCTTTTGGCACGGAGCAGGCAGTTTGCTGTGCAGCTGGTATTATATTTAACTGAGAGCATCATTTAACTTGCTGCAAGTTTTGCCTGCAGTCTGTACTCCTCTGTCCTCGAGGCCTTGTTTCACGTTTGTCTTTGCTGTAGGGGTGGTGTTTTCATGGCATTCTCCTGCTCACGTGCTTCGGACAAATAAAAGTCAGTACAAACCTGTCCTAGATACAAACACGAGTTTGAATCCAGTCTCCCGTTCCCTGCTGGAAGGGTAGGGGAAGGCTTCTGAGTGGTGTTGGTTTTGATCCTTTTGAGATCAGGAGATCTGCACCTGACACAACTCGGGGGGTTTTGGAAGGAGCAAAATCATTTCTTTTTGATCTGGCTGCAAGAGAGCAGGGAAGGTTTGGACACTAGATGGAGGTGGTGTCTCCAGAGTGGAAAAGGAAGTAGTTTCTTTGAACAGAGAAAACTTATTTGGCTGAGGCAATGGGCAATGAAACAGTTTCTAAGCAGTTGTTCCCTGGTGTGTTCCATTACAATATTCCCTCTCTGTTGCTGTTTATCTGGGAAACTTTCACTGCCACGTGTGGGGAAAGCACTCCGTTTGCTGTCTGAACAGTTACTGTGTGAGTCCAAACCACCCCCTGACTCCCCGATTCTCTCCCCTGTTTAGATTTTGATCCAGCTCTTGGGATGATGACTGGGATCCCTCCCATCAACCCCATGATGCCAGGCCTGGGGATCGTCCCGCCCCCCATCCCTCCGGACATGCCTGCTGCCAAGGAGATCATCCACTGCAAGAGCTGCACTCTCTTCCCACCCAACCCACGTAACTCAATTCATCTTTTCTCCTGTTTCTGGCTATATAGGAATACCTCTATGTATAAAAAACCCTTGTATATGAGAGAGAGCCATTATGTTCCCTGGGCAGGCCACCATGGACTAGGTGCTGGCCAGCAGCAGGTGATGGAGCAATAGGAAAAGCTTCTTCTTGTCACTGAGCATTTGCCATTTCAGTTTGTTAAATTGGTAGGGACTGGGGAAAAAAGCATTCTGGTCCCTGGATATTTGAACTCTAATCTTCATTGTGTGGTTCTCACCTGTGTTATCTAAGGCTTCCAAGATGACAAGCTCTTGGAGGGAGCCAGTGTGGTCTGTGCCCTGGGGTTTGTGGGAGGTGATGGAAGGAGAGCAGAGGCAATTGGAAACCAGACAGGGAATGTTTGATAAGGCTAGGAAGGTTTACTGGAAAAGGGATTAAACTTGGATTTCAGGGAAAACCTGGCAGTTGTGGTCAGCATTACCCTGAGAGGGGAACCTCAGCATCTCGTGGAGCTTTGGAGTCCTTCCTGGAGGCCCCTGTACAAGCTGGTTCTGGACTGGGCGAGCTCCTGGCTGGGCACTGTCTTGCACCTTTTCTTGTGAAGTAGGAGTAGGGTGTTAAAGGGAGCTGCTAGTGCAGGAGAACTGGGTTGTACAGAAAAGGAGATTAAAGATGGGGTTTCATAAGGCTGTAGCAAGTCAGGGATCAGGCTCGATGTGGGAACCAAAAGGAGCCATTTCCAAACAAACAAAAAATAATCCTAATAATTACATTTGGGAGAACTTTGCTGGAAATACACCAAAGAATTAAAAGAATGTAATACAACTATTTTCTTGAATAAATATGTAAGTAGTGTAATTCTGTGAACTTAACTAGGGGTGATAGATCTCAGCATTTTGGAAATTCATCTAGGATTTTCCAGTTGTTAAGAAACAACAGGCAAGAAGCGCATTGTCCTTCTCAGCCTTCACACGCTGGGTTGGAAGGTTCTCAATTGCCAGGGGGGCACCTGGGCATGGCAATGGGTTCAGTGCCCATGTCACTGAAGTCACAGCAGTCTCATGCAATCTCTTTTGTGTGCTGTTCAAGGTGGGTAAGTGAGTGTACTCAGCAACCTACTTCTGGCGAACCGCACTCAACTGTCCACCTGCTTTGCTGTCCTGTGTTTAGTTTTAGCCATACAGTGGAAAAAAAAAAAAAATTCCTTCTACACCCTAGACTATAGCCATTTCCTTCATCTCTTCCTTCCCTAATACCTTTCTAGTCAAAATTTAGTTCATGACCTTCCCTTAATGTTAATACTTTTGTACCCCTTACAGACTGCTGTGTAGCTTTTTTGCAATTTAGGATCTTCTGCATATTTTTTCTATATATACTTAGGACAGGCCTATAAGCTGTGCTGGTGTAGAACCTCCTGTGCTCAAGTTTAGAGGTGCTGGTGCTCCTCGTGTTCTGCAGCAGGAGCTCAGTGAGCCTTGCTTCTGCTGGGAGAGCATTGGGAGGGCTCCAGGCTCCTGAGAATCCTCTGTGTGCAAATGCCCTTATTCTCCTGTCACAGCTCAGCAGTGCTAGAGATCACTGCTCGAATCATCAAACAAACACTGAGCGTATGTTGGAAGGAGCCAGGAAGGCCCGTTGTCTCTCAGGAGAGGTGGGCAGATGAGAGGAACGTGTGCTGATGAAGCAAAAACTAACCTGGTCTGCTGTCTCTCTCCAGATCTGCCCCCTCCAGCCACAAGGGAAAGGCCTCCTGGATGTAAGACAGTGTTTGTGGGGGGGCTGCCGGAGAACGGAACCGAGCAGATCATCATGGAGGTGTTTGAGCAGTGTGGGGAGGTCATAGCTATTCGGAAGAGCAAGAAGAACTTCTGTCACATCCGCTTTGCTGAGGAGTTCATGGTGGACAAAGCCCTTTATCTTTCAGGTAGGTGTGTTCAGCTGGGTGGCAGCTTCAGCTCTGGGACAGAGATGGAATGACTTGTTTGTGGTTACAGCGATAGGCTTTGTAATTGGGAGACTTGTCTGATACTGTGTTACTTCCCCTTTTTTCTGCTGATACTGCATTTCTGCTCAAATACATGAAAGCAGCTCCTGAGAGCAGAGCCAGTAGTGCTTTGTGACCTTGGGTACTGCAAACCGCTGCAAAATACTGGGATGAGGTAGAATAAGAATCTGTTCCTGTCTTACCTGGATAAATGTCCAGCTGATTCTGTAGATAATGCTTAAGGGTCCTATAAAAACTGGCAGTTGCTCTCAGTTAATTGGATGGCATGCTTCACTTCCATCAATATTTTTTTTCCCTGTTAATCATCAGAACTGAAGCACCCAGGCTCACCTTGCCCCTGCTCTGTGCCTGTAGGGCTTTAAGAGGTAGGTTTGGTGGAGGACAGAGACCTCATGGTTGGTGTTTGCAGACTCTGTGACTGGCAGATTGTGTGTTTCCAGCTGAGCTTGTGTTTGCTCTGCTGGTTACATCTGCCCTGAGCAACCTTGGCACTCCACCTGATTCTTTATCGTTCTAGAAAACACAGTAATACTCTCTATTTCCATGCTAAAATCCCTTCCAAATCCATTCTGTCAGTGTAGTAACAGAGTCGGGTACTGCCTCCAGAGGCCACGCCATCTCCAGAGAGATGAGATGGCCAAGATAAGCAAGGGACAAGCTCTTTGCTGTTTAAAATAATGGAAAACTTTCTGTAGCCTGTTCTGACTGACTGTAGGCAGAGTGTCTCACTCCAGAGACTGGTGATTTGAGTTAGACTTGCCCCCTTGGTAAGAGCTGTGTCTCTTTGTGGTTACCCACATATGTGGCTACTGCATAGAAGGCAGCCAACAACCTCTTCAGCTGCAGGCATTCTCCTCTTATAACTCCTGCCCAAACCTGTGGTCATGTGCAGTGTCCTCCGCACACGAGTGTTGTTTCCGGGTTTGTTCTTTGTACAAAGTCTCTCCGTAGTTCAGATTTTCTTCCTTTTATCCCACCTGTGCTTTTCTCAACCACAGAGAAGATCCATTAGCACGTTTGTGCATCCAGAACCAGAGTCCTGCAGACGATGGTGATGGGGAGAAGAGTTCCCACACGGTGGATGAGCACCTTTGCTGACCTTATCCCTGCTCTCACCGGGTGATGGGGGCTGCTCCAAAGTTTACCACCATCCATCTGCTGTCCTTTTTGCTGTGTCTCACCTCTCACTCCCCCCTGCCCATCCCCAACTGCCAGAGTTTGTGAAAGTGTGGAAGAACCCAAGGCAGTTCTGCCTTCCCCATGGGAGCTGGGCTTAGTCCTGCCGACTGAGAGGTTACGTGCAATTAAATGGTTGGTACTCGAGACCCAGGACCTGTTCAGAGGAGGAACAGCCCATGTAAGATCTTACCTGGGATGTGCAAAGCACAGGCAGACAGCAGCAACCCCCCTGATGATGGTTCCTTTTCCAGCATCACTCTCTGTGCACTGAACTCTTCTCTCCAGGGCCTTTCTGTCTCTGTAGGAACGAGGGATGGGTGCCGGCGGGTGGTTGGCACTTGGTGTGTCACCTGTCCCCTCTGAACGCTGCTGTCACCACCGCCAGGCTATCGCATCAGGCTGGGCTCCAGCACGGACAAGAAGGATACGGGGCGCCTGCACGTGGATTTTGCCCAGGCTCGGGACGATCTGTACGAGTGGGAGTGCAAGCAGCGGATGCTGGCCCGGGAGGAACGGCACCGCAGGCGGCTGGAGGAGGAGCGCTTCCGCCCGCCCTCCCCGCCTCCCGTCGTCCACTACTCCGACCACGAGTGCAGCGTCGTCGCCGAGAAGCTGAAAGGTAAGAGGTTCTGGGGGCCACGGCCACCCTTCTGCCCGCGGGCTGGGATGGGGACTCGTGTCACCCTGAGCTGAAATGACAGTGCCCTCTAGACCTTCTGGAGCTCGTTCAGGCTGAGCCCTCACCCTGCACACAGCAGCTCCTGGCCATCTCGCTTCACGATTGTTTTTCTTTTTGTAAAAACAAACCTAAACTTGAGTACAACAGTTTCTTCCAAACCATTTGTGTTCATGTTAAAAGACACTAAGTCCTAAGACCTGCTTTGAAGCTTGAGACCGATGTGTGGCCTGATTATTTTGGAGCTGGAGGGTATTTTCTTTATGAAAGAGCACTTCATGAAGTTTTCCAGTAGGTTTTGAACAGCTGGTCCTCCTCTTGTTGCACCTCAACAGCTCATTTGCTCCATCAGCAATGTTAGATGTGCCTGCCTTTGTGTAGCTTTGTACTCAGATAATAGTGTGTTTCAAGAGTTGAGGTGAGCTGCCTGAAGTGAGAGCAGTTTTCAGGTGACCCTGGATTTCTGGGGTGTAAAGGTGTCCTTTCCTGCTGCAGATGACACAAAGTTCTTGGAAGCCATCCAGACCTTGCTGACCTGGATCGAGCGGGGAGAAGTGAACAGGAGGACGGCCAACAACTTCTACTCCATGATCCAGTCGGCCAACAGCCACATTCGCCGGCTGGTGAACGAGAAGGTGGCTCACGAGAAGGAGATGGAAGAAGCTAAAGAGAAATTCAAACTGGCTCTCTCAGGGATTCTGGTTCAGTGTGAGTAGTGTTTCTGTGCTGAGTGTCAGTTGTCTCCTGTTGTAGGGAAGACACGTAATTCCTAGAGTCTGGAGGGACCATGCCGAAAGGGCTCCGGGAAGAGAAGTAGCAATCGCTTCTGTGCAGCTACGGTTAATGTATAAGCACGCAAAAGTCTTGTGTGGTACTTCCTATTAGAGTAAGAGTCACATCTGGGGGGAGGAGAGAATACATTCTTAAGTCTTCTTCCTCTTTTAATTATAGTCTTATTAGTAGTTCTGTCATCTTTTCACCTCCACTTCTGTGCACAGACAAGGTAAGTCCCTGGGAATCTGGTGCCTCAGCGGAGTGTACAGGATTTATTCGCCAAAGGTAGGACACAGCAGAGTGTTCCCAGCGCCCTCTTCTCAGTCCTGAAAACCTGTGGCAAACCAGCATTTGGAACCTGGGCTTTTCAAATCCTAGTTCTTTATTAAACCATGAAATGAAGGAAAAGAGGCATGGGCTATATTAGTTCCGAGACGTGATTCGTAACAGTTCCCCAAACCATTCATTGCCTCTTACACATCCTTTCTTTAGTAAGTCTGAATTAGTGTGGTTGTTTTTTTTTAAACTTCTCCACAATTGTACTGTCTCTTGAGGCCCTTGGCTGGGTTGTGAACATTCTTAACTTCTGGTTTTGTATTCAATAATTTTGGCTGTTACTTGTTTGATACTTAATTTATTTATTTTTTTTTTAAATCATGTTCATGGTAAAAAAAAAAAAAACCCAAACAAACAACTATGGGTAGACAGTCCAGAGAGAAAAACAGTAAGTGCTGCAGAGTAAGTAGTCCCAGGCAGCAGCACACAGCTCTGCTCTGTAAAACACCCACTGGTATCTCAGCCACCCTTAGGTTAAGCGAAATAGCAGAGAGCTGAGTTTATTTTGTGAGAATTATGCACACTACAATGTGGCAAGTGTTTAAAAAAAAAAATCAGGTAGATGTGTTTCCTGCTGTTGGGTGAGCTCTCATGCAGGGGAGACAGTTTGTATTTCTAAAAACCTCTGTTTTTTCTAAAACCCTCAAATTTTCCAGAGCACTAGAAGGAATAACTAGAAGGAACCAAAAAAGCTGTTGGCAGAGTGCTTTTCTGGGGTCAGCTGAGGCAGGATGTGGCTGTGCTTGGGCTGTGGCACTGTCCTTTGAGTGCCATCCCCGAGTGCCAGCTCTCCCAGTTGTATCTAAAAAGCCTGTTTTTGAGAGCGAGCTGCCCAGCTGTACTCCTGACACTCACAGGCCAGGTTGCACAGCAGATTTGGGTATTTTTGAGTGCAGCCTGTGCCTGCTGTTGCTCCAGCGGAGCGTAGGTGCCGTGTCCCCGGTGACAATGACCCTGTGAGATTTTGGCACTGGCCTGGCCAAGTCCCTGCTTCTCTTTCCAGGCCCCGCGTCCCCTTCCTGAGCGTAGCTGCAGCACAGTACAGTGTTATAAGAAAAAGTTAGCCAAACCACCTGCCTGATTCCACTTTTTTACTCCTTTACTCCTCTTGTTCGCCCTCTCTGGATGATATTCTGGCCTGATTTGACTCCTGATTTGACACTACAGTCGAGCAGATAGTGGCCGTGTACCATTCTGCCTCCAAACAAAAGGCTTGGGACCATTTCACGAAAGCTCAGCGTAAGAACATCAGCGTGTGGTGCAAACAAGCAGAGGTTGGTAATTTTTTCTTGTGTTAGATCCTCCAGCGCAGTCTCTTTCTTGTCAGGATATTGATGTTAAGTTTGCACGATGCTTGTGTGGGTAACACCACCTTAATTCACAGTGTCAGATGGGAATCACTCAGTCGGCTCTTGTGTCACTGGTAATCAGTTCCAGGTAATTACCTTGGTACAGGTAATCAGTTTTCTCGTGGTATTTATGTTACCAGCAGCAATAGGTTGAGATCTGTATGCTGATGGAAGTTGTGCACAATAATAATAATAATTACAGGTCAATTTCCTGCTGGTTTTAATGTTAAATCAAGAGGGATTTCTAGAGATATGTTAAAAATTACCCCAACAAACCCTAAGTGTCATCAGAGATCTCTTTTGTTACATATTTATTGACAGAGTTGAGAGGTGGGAATTATTGCAGCTGGGCCGTCTGAAAAACCTGAGGATGTTCTCATATTTGTGTATTTATGCTGTTCAGTGGAACTGCTAGTGAAATACAGGGTTTAGAGGTGGTGCTGAGGATGGGGATGGTGGAAGAAGGCATGTCACTCGTGTGATGGGTCTCCTGGGCAGAGCTCATCTCAGTTCTGTGTCCATTCCCTACAAAGGGGAACAGGAGTATTGTCACACTGGGGTATGAATAGTATTGGAAGAAAGAGCAAGAAATTGTATTTTTCTTGCTCATTAAGCTTTTAAGAGTAGAGAATCAGTTTTTACCACTGGCAGTAAGGACTTCTTCAGAGCAGTAGGACCCAGATGTGAAGGATAGAAAAGAGCTTCTATGAAAAATACCCCTGTTTAGCCTAATCCACAGAGACGCTGCTGCATTTGGGAACCTTCCTTATTCACTGCAGAAACGCTCGCAGTTTGAAGCTGAACATGTCATTTGTGTGTCAAATAAGGCAAAGCAGATGCTTTCTCATCTCAGCATCACCTTCAGAGGTTCCCAGCCCGGAGGGTTCAGCAAAGCCCTGCTGGGAATATCGACCTGGCCGTGGGAGGTGGCAGCTGTGGCTGAGGGATGGAAAGGAGCTGGTGTCTGGCACCGTTGTCTCTGTGTGCCTGTGGCAGACATTTCAACAGCCAAGAGGGTCTTGTCTGCACACACTGCTGATGGGTCAGGTTTGGGTGACAAATCCTGCTCTGCCTGATAGTTTGGGATTTTCATTTTCCTTTGTTTCCATTCCTGTGCTGGGAAAGCAAAGGGTATTGACAGCTGGAGCTCCTTGTGTGGATTTCCAGAGCACTGTGTGGCCAGGAGTGAATGAATCCTCTTGAGATGGGGAAGGGGGAGGCACTGAGTGAAGAAGTTTTTGTCTAATGTTGCCCAGTAGTTCTCTGGAAGAGCAGTTTTCTGGTTCCCAATGGTGATCCTGGCACACGGCTGTCCCATGAGAGCCTGAGTCTGTCCGTGTGGATTAAGTACAGCTGGAAGCCTGGAGATGCTTGATGACAACCCCAGGCAAAGTCACTGCTAATAGACACGTGTGTTCTGACGTGCTTGGTTGTTCCTCAGAGCAAGGGCTCACATCTGCAAGCTGCAGAATGGCAAATAAAGAGCAAGGTTGGCTTTGAATGACAGCCTCTTGTTGAGTTCCTTGTCAGAAGGATGCTGAAATGCTCTTCAGCTGCTCCTTCTCACATCTCTCCTGTGACTTTCAGGGCTCTGTCTCAAGCAGAGCCTTGAGCTGGAGAGGTTCTACCTGTCATCTGTTCAACCCAGACCCCTCAGGCATGTGCACTGATTTCTGGTAGGGATCCACAACTTCTCTGGGCAACCTGGGCCAGGCTCTCACCACCCTCACACCAAAGAAGTTCTTCCCCACATCTCATCTCAATCTCCCTTCTTTCAGTGTCAAACCCTTCCCCCTTGTCCTGTGGCTCCCCTCCCTGATCCAGAGTTCCCCCCCCCAGCTTTCCTGGAGCCCGTTTAGGGACTAGAAGGGGCTCTAAGGTCTCCCCGGAGCCTTTATTTCTCCAGGCTGAACCCCCCCAACTCTCTCAGCTCCCCCTCCCAGCAGAGGGGCTCCAGCCTCCCCAGCATCTCTGTGGCCTCCTCTGGCTCCTCTCCAACAGCTCCATGTCCTTCTGGTGTTGGTGGCCCCAGAGCTGGAGGCAGCACTGCCGGGGGGTGTCTCTGCAGTTGGTAAGGAGGCAGATGATTGATCCTCCACAGTGTTGGAAAACTAAATGTCTGTGTCTTCCTAGGAAGTTTCCAGCTATGATCTCCCCATGAGACTGCGCTTCTGGGACTTTCTTCCCAAATCCCACCAAGTCAGACTTTACACGGTAGCTAAAGGAGGAGCCAACATTTCCTCTCATACCTGGTGATCCAGGTGGAGAGGCTGATTTCTGTTATGCCTCCACTTAGAGCCCTAGTGCTCCTCTTCTTTCCTGCTTACTGAGACTGCCTTCTGTGCCTGGGGTGGGAGCGCTCTCTCCGTTTGGAGCTGTCTTTGGTTCCAAGGTAAGTTCTTCCAGTGAGACCACTGGTGAGGCCTCTTCCAGGAGTGCTTGCTGCTGGACTCCCCCAGCTTAGGGCCTTCTCTTAAAGGAAGGTGGATCCACAAGATGCATCTTCTTGGTACAGCTTTTGGCAGAATTGGGTCATGGCATCAGAGGACAGCCTGGTGGGCAGCTCAGGGAACAGGGATGTGGTGGTGGAGTTGTTAGAATAGGCATGGGGTTTATTTTATCAGTGGTTACTTAAGTAGTTTTTCCAGGTGGTGCTGGCAGGTCCTGTATTAGCAGGCAGCTCATTGAGAAGCCACGGAAGCTTGGGAGATGGTGAGCCACCATGCTATGGGAGCTAGCAGCCAGCATGTTCCCTTCCTTAGGAAGGACCTCACTCAAGTGTTTGGCTTCTGATGTTTTTTCCTGTCCCATCCAGGGCTGCCCTTGGGTGCAGTCAGGACTCTGGTGAGCCATGGCATGGGCAAGCCTGGCCCCGTGCTCTGCTCTGTGCAGCCATCCCCAGCTTTGAGGTCACTAGTTGTTGAGCGGAGTCAGTTAAAGATGATGCGAAGATGTTCCTCTGATCTCCCACCCAACTGCCACGTTGGGTGGTCTCCAGGGTGGTCAGGAATTGCTTTAGAAGTGTAGCCAGTGCTGCCCATTGCTCTCGGGTTGAGCTTGTTCTTGCCGTTTCCCCATTGCTGTGCCCAAGGTTCATCCCAGCTGAATCGTGGTCATTATCCCTGTTGCCTGCTCTTGGTGGACACATGCCAGGTGCTGGTGAGCAGAGCTTTTGAAAGCTTCAGGCCATGACAGTAAAATCTACAAAGAGCTGGAGGTTAACTTTATTTCACAAACATACCTTCTGTATCTATTCTCCTGTGGCTGTTGCTGGGATGTGTGATCCCAGTGAAGCTGTGGTCGGTGGTCACTGGGTAGGGACGCTGGGCCGCCTGTGCCAGCCTCTAGTAAGTATTTGTGGCATCTCCATCTCCGTGGGTAACTGGTCGTCGTTGTCCAAATGTTGCTTGTCCTCTTCTGCAGAGGGGCTGGAGAGGCTGAGCAAGCTGTCTCCTTGCCTTGTAGACAGGGTGGTGCATGTCCATCCAGAGCTCTGCCTCCAGAGCAGAAGATGAAGCATGGGAGGATTTGGGGGGGCTTGGCCAGCTCTTCTTGGCCCAGGTGAATGGGGCAGAAAGGGCACACACAGGCAGGAGCTGGGGTGGCTCAGGGACCAGCGTAGGAGGTATCATCTCTGCTCCTTTCTCATCCCTGATGTGGACCAAGGCTGGGACAGTGGAGAGGATCCCAATGGCCGGTGGGAGAGTCACTGGTGAGGGTCAGGAGGTGCCTGGGCCATCTCTGGCCTCATCTGTGCTTGCAATTCCTGTTTCCAACTGGTGTGACCTGGCTCAGGTAGGTTTTGGTGGTGCAGGAGGCAGGGAGGAACACAGTGGGTCATGGACATGCTGCTGTGGGGCAGAGGGGGGCATGGTGAGGTGGTACTGGGCAGCATGTAGGCCAGTGCTTGGAAGGTGTGGGAGAAGGAGACACCAGGGAGGTGGGTCATGAGCCACCAGGCTACGTGTGACGGGGGGAACATCACTGGTGGAGGTGCTGTAACAGGTGAATTAAAAGAAGTCATCGTTGTGGGGTTAACAAAAAGGTTTTTATTGATGTTTAAGCAATGATCAAATGATAATTAATCTATGGTTGAATGATAATTAAATGGTAATCAACTGGCAGTTAAGCAGTAATTGAATGGTAATTAAAATGTGACTTGACAGTGATTAGGCAGTGGTCAAACACTCTGCTATTTACTTGCTTCTAGTAATTAAGCTGTAGCTGGAGATATGTTTATATAAATATTACTAGAATAAAGTAGACTTTTCAGCCTAATATAAAATGTCACTTACCTTGTTACAGATATCAGATGGGGTTAAGGGGTCCCTCAGTTCTGAGGGGTAGCCTTTAGAGGTGTCCCTGGTTGGGGGGAGAGCCCCATGGGCTCAGGGGGCTCCAGGGATTTGAGGTGCCCAGTGCTGGACCCATAGCCAGAGGAAGGGGCAGTGCACTGGGCACAGGAGAGGCATCGTGTGGACACCTCACGGGGCAGATGTGGGGAGGGAGGTCACTGAGAAGCTGTGCTGCAGGAAAGGGGATGTGCCTGCCCTGGGCAAAGAGCAGAAGGGAGATGGACGAGTCTGTCATACCAGCAGCACTGACAGATTGACTGATTGACTTACAATAGATCTTGTCCCTGATCTAATAGTCTATGCCAATTTCTTTATATCATTTGCCCTTTCATGTGTCGTAGAGTTGGATTTTGCAGACTTAGATTTCATCATCTTTTTATCCAAGCAGTCTGTTCCTTGTAATCTGTATTTACAAAACCCACTCTAATTTCTGAACCTTAGGAAATTCGTAACATTCATAATGATGAACTAATGGGTATTCGAAGAGAGGAGGAAATGGAAATGTCTGATGAAGAAATAGAAGATCCATCAGAGATGAAAGAAACAGAAGAATCAGGTAAAAAGTCTGTGTTTGCTACTGAGAGGTGCTCTTTGTCCAGAGGAGCTTGTTCTCTAAAGAGACATCACAAACAGTGGTTGTGAGACATTCACTTTGGTACTCTCTTAGTTTGTAACTGGGTGCTGGGGGAGAGCCCCTGGGGACTTCTTGTCCCCAGTTCTTTGCCTTTTGACCCCTGCCCACCCTGTTGTCCAGCGCTGGTGTCTCAGGTGGAAGCCCTGAAGGAAGAAAACGACAGTCTTCGCTGGCAGCTGGACGCCTACCGCAACGAGGTGGAGCTGCTCAAGCAGGAGCAAGGCAAAGCCAGCAGGGACGAGGACACCACCAAGGAGCAGCAGATGAAACTTCTCCAGCAGGCTCTGCAGGGCATGCAGAAGGTGGGCCTGGGCTTTTCTATAGCCATGGCCTTGCTGAGAGGGCCAAGGGGCTGCGATGTGGAGCTGAAACACAAGCAGAAGCATCTGGGTTTCAGTGGCATCAAAACTGGCAAATGGGAGCAGCTTTCTGTCATTTCCAGTTGCCAAAAAACATCCAGACAAGCAAACATTCAAACCAGTGACTGTGTATGAACCGATAAGTGACTCGGAAACAGTCCCTAGTTTGAGTTCCTTGTGTGTTCTTTGTGTGACCACGCTGGGGCTCCTGAAGCGCTGGCTCTGGCGCTCAGCACGTGTGTTATTGCAGGGGCAGGGGAGGTTTGGTGGTGATGGAATCACTGCCCCCTCTTTATGAAGTCCTGCAGGTTTTGTATCCTGATGGGCAAAGACATTGCTAAGGTATGATGTGGAAAAGATTTCTTCTTGTTTGTGTAACCTTGTAATTGTTCTGAGTGCAGTCTGACTAGTCTCAATGAATATGCTCTTACTCATTTTATATTCTCTGAACAGTGGGAGGTGAAAGGCAGGTTAAGAACTGAGCTTATCTTCTCTCTTCCAGCATCTTTTGAAAGTACAAGAAGAATACAAAAAGAGAGAAGCTGAGTTAGAAAAAGTGAAAGAAGACAAACTGAAAATAGAAGCATTATTGGAAAACCTCAAGGAGCAGGTATGTGCTGTCCCAGTGCTTCCTTGTTCTCAGCAGCAGGTGCAGTCCTTGGACTTCCTGGTCCATCCTGAGCACAGTGAGGGACCTCTGTCCTCCTACCTTGGAGGTATGTATCGGTAATGACCTTGTGATTCTTCCTGCACCAGTGATACCATCTGCATAAGCAACTGTATAAATAAAATATTAACTTTCATTTTATAGCGTACAGTGGTATTGCAGCTCAAATGTGGTTTTCTGCGACCTGAGCTTTAAAAGATAAGAACAAAGGGTCTCAATTATCAAACACAGATTTTTTTTTTTTTTAGATTTGCATTTTAGGACCATGTTTGGATCTGACCTCCATTAAAAAACTATTGAATTTAAAGATTTTATCCATGTTTATAATATTCTTATACTTGCTGGATTTATTCTAAACATAATTACAAACTGTTTCTTCTCAGCTGTGACCCACTCTCTTTTGACCATGGACCCATGTGGGAATCTCTTGGTCCTGACACAGTTATACAGGGCAGCAGCATTTCTCACTGCAACCACTAGCTCTCGTCTCAGATTGTCAGTCTTCAGCCCCACTTTTTCATGCCATGAGCTAGGGAAGATAATAAATATCTTCTCAGTGATTAAAAAGGGCTTTGTATACCAGTAAGCTTCTGTGCAGGAGTTTTGGTGCCTGATTTGAACAGAAATACCAGGCTCTCAGCAGTGATCTCTCCGTGTCTTTACCTGTAGCAAAGCACAGCAGATGAAGAGGACAAGGAGAGAGATGCAATTGATTGTCAGGGGAATGTAAGTCTAAGGTTTCTTTTCTGCTACTTTACTCAGAATATCTTGCTGAGACGAGTAATGATCTCATTGTAAAAGGAGCAATGTTTAAAGTTTGGTTTGTTGTGAGGAGTATAAATGTGGTACGTACAGATTGCCTTTGTGTGCAAATTAAAACCATCAAGTTACCCATTGCTTGCAGCTTCTGGCTGGAAGAACAGCAGGTATTCAGAGCACTGTGGTGTAGAAATGGGGTTTGGCATGTGAGATGATGTGTTGCACCATTATTTCAACTATTCCTCAAAAATAACCTGTGGGGTGTCCCAGAGGAGGCATTGGGTGTGTTTCCAGTGCAGCGTCAGGGCTGAGCTGCAGTCCCTGCCCCAGCCCAGAGCTTGGTTCCACACTCCACACCAGCACTTTCTCCTGCAGAAGCAAGTTGCAGCTTGCCTGGGCTGGGACTGCTCAGTTTTGGGCTGTAGCTGAGAATTTCACTGGCACAAGAAGCCGAGCAAACCCAAGGGATTGTTTATTTCTGTCTTTGTTATTGGCCCGAGTCCAGTCGTTTCACTGGTGACTGGAGGCTATTTCCAGTTATAGCTCTCAGACCACTGGAATTCCGCATGAAACTTGGGAATAAAGGAAAGTCCTGCTTTTTACTGCACCCAGCAAGTCTTTGCATTGCTGGCAGCCTTGTGTTTATTTTGGGGATGATAAATTATGCAGAATTCTTTTTTAATTCAGTACCACAAACTCAAGTCAAGGACACTCTGATCCTAAACCTTCTGCAGCCATTGGGTACCCGGTTAATCGTGCTGCATCAGTTTAGGCATCTGAAAAATAAACTCATCTGAATTAGTCACTGTGAGGCTTGCTTTCTGGTCTGGTTTTCCTTTTATTATTTAAAATAAGGCCCTTCTAGAGCAGATGTTGTAGCGGTGAGTAGGGCTGAGAGAGCCTGAGTTGTGGCATCTTGCTTAACTTCCTGGGCTCTTGATCTAAATTGCTAACTCAGACACAGCTGCCTGAACGTAGCTGTGCTTGGTTGGTGAAATAAATAATAGTAGGTACTGCAGGGTGGTGAGTGCAGTGACTTAGAGAGGGGGACACAAAAGTGCAGCTTCTGTGAGTGTGAGGGAGCTGCTGGGGGGGTACAGGATAGTGGTTGTGCTGCTGGGGGGGTGCAGGATGCTTTCTGAGCTGTTGGGGTGTAACGGGCCCATGGGGTTTTGCAGGAGAGTGGTACCTCCAGAGTCTGTGCCTGCAGCCAGGAGAAGGAGGGTCCGGTGGAGAAGATACCGAGCAGTAGTCCCGTGAGATCCGAACGGGAAGTTCTGTTAGTTGGTAAGTTCTTTTGAAGGGCTCGGTGATGGTGCTGGAGACCTGAACTGAGTGGGACTTGCTTCAAGGTGGCCTCGTGGCTCCCACTGGCCAGAGAGGAAGGAAGGGTGGTGAGAGATGGCAGGGAGGGAAGGGATGAGAAATATTGTGAGTACTTTCACTTGATGCTCACAAAGGGGCCGGTGACCTCTGATTGACAGCCCAGGCGTAGCTGCTTCCTTTTTATTTCCTCTTGCCTGTTCCTAGTGATACTGAAAAATAACCCCCCGTGCCAGGCTACAGCTTTTCAGCCTGAAGCACTGGGTGTTTGGGGATTTTCTGGAGCACTGAAGGGGGGAACAGAAGCCCTTGTCTTGCTGGGACAAGGCGTTTTCTTTAGTGCATTGTCACTCAGCTGAGCTCTCCTTAGCCATCCCCCTACACCTGATTTGGGAACAGCAATAAATCCTTCATTGTTATTCCAATGGATCTGTTTGGGCCAGAACCTGGACTGGTTTCTGCATTGGGAGGGAAGGAACTCTTTTTCTGCAAGCGATGCTCAGAAACACAGGTCAGTCTCTTTGATACACAGTCCTGGCCATGAGCTGGAAGGGAGTCTCTTGGGGACAGGGTGCAAATTTGGGTTGCTGTGTGTAACTGAGCACTGCGGGACTGTTGGGAGGGACACACGTGCCACTGCTTCTCTCTTCTGTCCTTTCCTGCTCCCTCGCCCTTGGTGGCATGGCTGGAGGAGAGCTCTGTGTCCCCCTCCTGGGACATACCCATTTTACCATAATCTCACTGCACGTGGACCCAAAACTGCCTGATCAGAGCCTTCCATCCAGTGCCAGAGCTGGTGTTCCCGGCTGGCTCTCCTCTCCCGGGAATAACGTTTGTGGTGTTCCTTTTTCCAGGAATAATTTCCACCTTTCTTCACGTGCACCCGTTTGGAGCGAGCATAGAGTACATCTGTTCCTACCTGCAGCGTCTGGACAGCAAGGTAAGGGCACCAGTGCCCCCAGTAAGGACACAGCACTCCCAGTTCTCTGGGTCCGTGGGGCTGGGGAAGAGCTTCGCTTCCTCCCTGGGAATGGTGGGGAGTGGACAGTGAGAACTGGAATCATTTGCTGGAAGAGCATTAGGATAGGGGTCAACTTTCTGAGAACCACAGAAGGTGTTGGGTTGGGAGAGACCTTTGGAGATGATGATGGCCCTCTCCTCTGCCCTGGGCAGGGGCTTCTTTCACCAGACCAGGCTGCTCCTGGCCCGGCCCTCGCACTCCCTGACGTTGTCCCAAACATGGAATTCCAGCTGACCTGACTGCAGATGTTCATGCGTAATCTCGCTCGTAATTCAAGAAGACCCCTTGACAGTAGCTGTTTTTTGCAGCAGAGAATTCCATCTTTAATGTCTCCATCTAAGATGCGTTTTTGTTTATTCTATTTAAGCATACTGTCATGGTTTCCCGTAACCTCATGACCTCTAAGCAGAAGAGCGAACAGCCTCCCTCTCGCACACTGTTTATTATCTTATAA
Source organism: Scolopax mira (assembly GCA_004320125.1). NCBI lineage: Eukaryota > Metazoa > Chordata > Aves > Charadriiformes > Scolopacidae > Scolopax > Scolopax mira. The sequence continues at coordinate 9,761 of BJBW01011125.1, read as the reverse complement.
CATCTGCCTGTTTGTGTACATTCTCTCTAAACTGAGCAGTCCCCCTCGGTTTTATGTCTCTGAGCAACGTTTTCCCATATTTCTGGTTTCGTAGCCTTTTCTGTCTCTCTTTTGATGCCGTCAGTGAAGTCATGTTTGGGAGGGTGCTGGGCAAGGGTCTCTCAATCCCGAAGCATCGGCGCAGCCCCTGCTCAGGGGTCTGTGCTGAGGGGAGGGATGGAGGGTCGAGAGGGACAATGACAGGAGCATCCTCACACGTTTGCCTTGGGACAGCAGGCATCTGCTGCTCCAGCAAAGCTGCCCACCAGAGGTATTTAGCTTTTATTTTCTGCAGCAGCGTAACCTCCAGGTGCTGTTTCTCAGCCCCTGTGCTGTCAGGAGGCGGGAGCTGCTCTGTGGGGAGGTGCCTGTGACTCCTGGGAATGGCAACATAAGTTCCCTGGGTCCCTGATTCCTGTACCCCAGTACCAGAGCTCTGTTCTTGCAGCAGCAGTGAAAGTACTTGCTGTTTCTTCAGTAACTTAAATGCTGGGGAGTTTTTAATCTGTTAGCTTGCATTTCACAGCGGAAAAAAAACCAGGACAGTCCTTTTGCTCTTCTTTCTAGTGTTTGTTATATCTGAGCTGTCTCATCCCGAACCTGCTGTCCCGAGGTTATTCCCAGGAGTGTTGGGACAGGGAGTCTGGGGAAAGCCTGGGTGTGCTTTAGCCATTGGATGTGTTTGAGCTTGAATATTGCTTCCCCAACCCCTCGTTTTCAGTGAGGCTTTCCTTCTCTTTCCCCAGATCTGCACGGCGGAGGTGGAAGTTCTCATGACTCGACTCCAGAACACGTTCAGGCAGGAGCTGAGCGGGGTTGGGGCCAGCCTGGAGAAAAGGTGGAAGTTTTGTGGCTTTGATGGACTGAAAATGACTTGAGCTTTGACTTGAGGCTGCTCTCAGTGGGACATGTACAACGTGCACCAGGAAAACCTGGGAAGCCTGGGGTTACCTCTGCTCGTGTCGATACCTTGCACGTGTCAGGGGCTCGGTGGGGTGATGTGTCAGTGAAACTCTAAGTCCAGACCAGCACGGGAGGAAACTTCAAGTTCTGTAGCTTCTTTGATCGGTTATTTGTTAACAGGCACGTCTGTTCAATATATTTTGTGAAAAAAAAGTTCACGTCTGATATTTTTAAGCACAGTGTGTTACGTTTTGCCAATGTTGTATGTGTTTTGTGTGTCCAAACCTCTCATCCTGTACCCTCTTTATACTGGTAGAACAGCCATAGACTGTCCTCTGTGGCAGCAACAAAGAGGAATTTTCCAGTTTCTAGAACCATCAAAAGGAGAGGAAAAAAAAAAGGCATTTTCTAGACATTTCTATGATTAAAAACTGGGCTATGTTTAAAGAGAAGATTTAGATGTCTTGAGTTTTCTGAGCCAAACAATTGGGTGGTTTTCATACTATTTACTCTACTAACAGTTGAGCTGAGACAAAGCAGCATCTCTAGAAGCCGAGTGTGCTTCAGACCATCAGGGGCATGGCCAGTGTGTTGTGGGGTTAGTCTGGAAATAACTGTTTTACAGGGGAAAGTATTGGATTTTCTGTTGCTCTGTGTGGAGCAGGGGGCAGGCACCAGTGCTCTGGCTCAGTAATGGCTTCCCAGCAACTGTTTCCCCCTGATTTGCTTTGGAGACAGAGCTTCTGGAAGTGCTACAAGCAGTGCAAGTGTTTCTCCTCCCCAGGCCTCTGCAGAGGGTTGGAGGATGGAAGGTTAAAAGACCTCAGCCCATCCATCCATCTTGGCCAGGTCCTTCTGCAGAGCCTTCCTGCCTTCTGGCAGATCCCCACTCACACCCAGCTCAGTGTCCTCTGCAAACTCACTGAGGGTCAAGGATCCTCCAGATCCTTTTTAAAGATGTTAAACTGCTGGCCCTAACACCGAGCCCTGGGGACACCACTTGTGACCAGTGCCCAACTGGATCATGAAGCTCTAGACAGTCAGAACACACCCAATATCCAGGGCTACCCACCCACCCACCCCACCACTCCAATGCCTTTCTAGCATTTCTGCGTTTCATTGCAGCCCACCAGCTTGCTGTGAGAGCAGCTCCATCACAGTTGAGCAGCTCCATCACAGTTGAGCAGCTCCTCCTGTCTGTAGCCCACGCTGTGTTGGTGTAGAGGCACCTCAGTTGGGCTATTGATCCCACCACCTTTTTTGGGAGAGAATCCCTAACTCCTATGTGACTCTTTTCAGGCGCTTCTGTGGTTTCTCTCACATCAACCACCCTCGTGGTGGTGGTGCTGCATGGATCTCTGTCCTTTGCCCCCCTGAGATGGCAGATGGAAGCAATGACCCCTTGTTTTTTCTTTATGGAAGTGGTTTTGACACAGGGCGTTGGGTGATTTAACCTCGACACCTCCAAGCTGGTTGTGCCATTGTCCTCATCCTCATCGGTCCCACCTGCGGAGCCTGTTAGGGGAATGGGGGTGGTCTTGGAGGAGACATGCCTGACGCCCACGTCTCGCTGTGCTGGAAGCAGATGGAAACCCTGCTACAGAAGTGTGCTGAGGAGTTGTGTTGCTGCTGGCCAACACTGGCTTTTTAAGGAATAAACAGCTTTTATGGGCAAATCTGCTGCTTGCTTTTCCTCACCTACTTTTTGTTGGCTGCTCCATCCCCCGTCCTCTGCCATCACGGGGCTTTGGTGTCCTCTTGGTACCTTTCCAAAGCTCACAAATACCTGGCTGGCAAACGGCCATGAAACATTCCATGCTTCCTCTCCGGCCTCTTTAGATGTTTTATTCAACCCACAGTAAGTTCAGAGTCTGTGACCTCCTCCTGTCTCCAGAGCAGATGGAGCTGGCTGCTGATGGCTGTGTTTGGGGTGTTGCCTGCCTTGGGGGTCACCGTAGATGTGCGAGTCTCTGTGGGGTCTCCAGCCCAATATGTAGAAGGTGCTGCCTGTCCCTCTGTCCTATCAGATCAGTGAGCTCTTCACAGCAGAGCTTTGCAGGGCACCCTGTGGTCCCTCAGACCCATCGTGGCTGTGGAGGGCAACCATGTTCCTGTCCCAGTCTGTCCGTTCCTGGCCACTCTGGAGACGTGGTCACTGGGAAGATGCTCCAGCAGTGGAGAGGCCTGGGTGAGATGACCAGGGTGAAAACCACCCACTGGTCCCAATCGACCAGCACCTGGTGGTGAATTTCCCTTTTGGGTTTCACCTGCTGGGAGAGCTGATGCTTCGGTGAGTGTCCTTGTCACCCAGGAGCAGGGGGACAGTGGGGATGGATTGAGCAACGCTCCATCCCCTGCCAAGGCACAGGCGCTGTCGGCGTGGGAAGTCCCATCCCATCCCGTCCATCCAACCCTGCCCTCTCCCTCCACACCACGTTCCTGCCTCTCATTTCCTTTGGCAGAAAACGCGTGTTCTTGCCCCCCCCTCTCCTCCCCTCAGCTGCCTTCGGCCGCCGTGCCTCCTCTCCCTCACTTCTCTGCTGCTTCTCCTCCCGCCCGCAGGCAGGGAAGGGTCTCCTGCGGGACGCCTGGGAAAACCATCAACCCTCGGGAAGAGCAGGGACCCTGCGCCGCTGCTGCCAGAGGGAGCCCAACAAGGTAAACCTCAGCCCTGGGCTCCAGCTGGAAACGGGGGAGCAACCGCCCCCCCTTGGGAACAGAAGGGGCAGAGCCGAGCTCTTCCCGTGAGGTTTCCTCGAGTAAGTCCTGGTCCTAAAAACAAGCAGGGAAAGCTGCGGCAGAGAGGAAGCGCCGTGTTAATGCTCCCGGCCAAAGGCATCTCATTTTTGGGTTTGAGTGAGAGTCCTCCTGCAGCGTCCCCCTCTGGAGGGTTTGCAGAGCTCTGGCTGCTGCCCCCGCTGCCTCTTGCCCCGTTTTTCTCCCTGTGGGGACTCCGGTGCCCATCCCGGCTGGAGTGGGTTCTCCAGGGCTCTGCAGGGCATCGCTGGGCTTGGGGCTGGGATGCCCTCCCAGCTCCTGTGCCACCAGCAGGGCTGTGATGTTGTCCGTGGTGGTCCCCATCTGACTTGCTCCCGGGAGCTCGTTCCCAGAACTAAGGCTGTTTTGGGGGGGGTTAAGGCTTGAAGCAGGAGTTTGTTGGAAAGGGAGCGATGGTGGTGCCTTACGGGGCTGTTCTCGTGGCTCTGGGGCACAGATAAGCAGCTGCTTCCCCTGACATCTTCCTCCTTGCTCCCTCTCCCTGTGGGGGTTCCTCACCATCCTCGGTGGCTCCGCTCCCACCATCCCTCCTGCTCTGCCTGGAGCCACCAGCTTTGTCCACAGAAAGGTAATTTCCATCAGTGTGTCCATCCTGGGGCTGTCTGTCTGTCCATCCCTGGAGCCGCTCCTGATGTGCCTGGAGGCTCCTGCTCCAATGCCATTTCTGCTTGTTCCATGTTTCTGGGGTGGCACAAACACAGGAGCTGTTGCTGAGGGGTCGGGGGGGGGCGTTCTTGATTCTACAATTTTTCATCTGTGATCCCTTCTCCCACCCAGGCTGCCCTGGGAGGGCTGAGGGGGTTCAGGCTGGAGAAGAGAAGGCTCTAGGGAGACCTTAGAGCCCCTTCCAGTTCCTCAAGGGGCTCCAGGAAAGCTGGGGGGGGGACAGACTCTGGATGAGGGAGGGGAGCCCTGGGAGGAGGAGGAAGGGTTTGACCCTGACAGAGGGGAG